>JARVJO010000096.1:2176899-2187630 GCA_031762555.1 Cynodonichthys magdalenae | reverse complement strand
ACGTGACTTCCGCATTCCATTCTTTCTATAGAAGTCAATGGGAGTGTCGCAACTCTCTCTCTATAGGGCTCTGGGTCTACCTATTAGGGGACACGTTTCGTCATTTCCTATCTGGCAACCTCACCGCGCGGGTAAATCCATAGGGGAAATCAACACAAACAACATCAACAATGGCGGACAGCGGAGTGCTGTTGATGCTGCAAACTCTTTTCGGTCTAACGGAGGTTCTGCTGGAAAACATATCCGCGCTCTCCCACATCTTGGATCGGCGGAGGCGCAACTCGCGTTTGATTCTACAGATGTTGACCGACCAACCTGGCGAGAGGCGAGCGACGACGAGGAGCGCTACGAGACGCTACTGGACGGACCCGGGGAGGACGAGCAAGTGGTGGGACAACTTTCTGAACGATGTCACGGACGAAACGAAATGGAGGGAGATTTTCCGCGTGTCCAAGGCGTCCCTGTGCGCTTTAGCTGAAGAGCTTCGTCCTCACATCAAGGGGATCACAACAAACACGAGGCTACCTGTCGACGTGCGGACGAAGGTAGCATGTACTCTTTATTATTTAAGTGACGAGGGCACGCTGCAGAAAACAGCAGATGCGTTCGGGTTGTCCCGGTCCACCGTGTCCATCATTATCAGGAAAACCTGCCGGGCAATCTGCCTGCACCTCGGCCCAAAATACATCCGGCTGCCTTTCACCGAACCCGAGACCCAGGCGCTGGTGACCGGGTTCCAGGACGCTCATGGTATCCCGCAGTGCTTAGGAGTCCTGGACGGGACTCGCATCGAAATTAAACGACCGTCCGTTAAACCCAGAGATTACAGGAACAAGAAGGGGAAATATTCCCTGAACGTTCAAGCTGTGTGTGACTACAAATCCAGATTTTTGGACGTTGTCATCAAGTGGCCCGGGAGCATTGAAGATGATCACATCTTTGTTTATTCTCAAATCAACAACTACTTGAGGACAGGACAGGTCCCTGCCATGGAGAGACGGATTGTGGAGGATGAGGAGCCTGTACCCATTTTTCTCCTGGGGGACCCTGCCTACCCTTTGTTACCTTACCTGATGAAGGAGTATCCAGACGGTGGATCTACTCCTGAGGAACAGCGTTTTGGACTCAGGCTGAGGACAGCTCGCATGGTCATGGAGTCCGCCTTTGGCCGGCTCAAGGCCACGTTCTCACGTCTGAGGAGACCCATGGACATTAACCTGAAGGATTTGCCTCATGTTATATTCGCCTGTTTTGTTCTACATAATTTCTGTGAGAGCCGCGAGGAGCCTGTGGATGAAGAGCGAGTTGTTTGTACCAAGCAGGGTGACCAAGACTGTCAACCCCCCATCCAAAGGAACAACTACCTGACAGACAATGATGAGGGAAAAAGAGTGAGGAGAGTTGTTACAAAGTACCTCAATTCCTAATTTAGTTTATTTTTTTTCCTCTGCATTTTTGAAATGCACTATTATTTTATACCAGATTTGAAAAACTAACAGTGTCATTGGCATCTATTCTGCACTGTAACATAAAAATTCTTTGTTTCATAAATTTGAAATGACAAACCTGTCAATTGTTTTTTATTGTTACCATACAGTTTTTCAAATATCTGAACTTGGCAGAAAACAAGGAAATTAGTGTTTTGTAGATTGTTCCTTTGTTGTAACAACGCTTCTTGGCAATAAATCTTACACAGTTGGAAAGTCTGTTAACTTCCTTTTGAAATGGAGCCACATTTGTAAGGAACATGCATTTGTGGGATGAGCAGTAGAGCTGAGTATATAGGCTGCACACATGAAAAAAATAGCCAAATCTCTGCCAAAAAGCTTATTTTAAGCTTCTGGTACCCCCAGGTGCCTGTTAAAAGATTTATCACCAATAAGCATTGTTACAACAAGAATAGTTACCAAACACAAATTTCCTTACATTTTAGTAATAATTTTATATATGGTGAAAAGCTTATGCTCAAATGCAGGTATTATGACACGTTATTGATGCCCTTAATTGCATAAAGACCATTTAAAAGGCACCGATTACAACAATGTTTAGTCTTTGTTTCCATAAGTGAATGAAAAAGCCTGTATGACAACATATGTTTTTAGCAAATATTATAGTTATTAAAAAACAGATTTGTTCAAGGACAGTCAGGTTTAGACAATTTTAAGCGCTCACTGCAGCAATCTTCCAAAAACATTATTTACATACAGTAGATGTGCACTCTTTAAAGCAGCAGGTTGAGTCAAACTGACGTTTTTGTTCAACATGTTTTATTAATTAATGCTGACAGAGATTGGTTCAGACAAACGTGGCAACAACTGAGGAGCAGAGAAGGAAAATTAGTTTCAGAAGCCAGACACTCAGAAATCTGCTTACATACTGTCAGAGTGACCTGCTGACATTAGGCACCAGTCCATGCAACCAGAATACCACAGGACACCTTGGTCTCATGTTATTGTTCATTTTTTTTCACAGAATAAAAATCTAGAGTTCATGTGAAAAGGAAAAAATGTACACTGATCCAAGACATGGTGAATTATCTGTTCTGCAGCAGAAAGAAACAATACAAATTCAGAGTACGGCGTTTTCTGCAGTCATTTATCATATGCACTTTAAAATCCATCCAGTTTCATTTAAAGCAGCTTAATGCTGGTCTACAAACTGCTTTTCAGAACTATATGAAACGTCAAGTTCTCTACAAATCAAAAATCACCTATGATATATCTTGCTTATTTCAGCAAGACAATGCCAAACCACTTTCTACAAATACTGGCTTTACATTTAGAAAACAGAAAGGAAAAGAAAGAAGAAGTTAACTTTATTGTATTATGTTTCCTTATGGTAATTTATGATATAAATAACTTACAGCAATTCTGTAAACTGGTTTTTAAAATACTGGGATGACTACATGTCCGCAATACTGCATTAAAAAAATGACCTAAACTTTAAAAACACATTTTCTGATGGATTTCCACACTCCTGTTCACAGGCAAAGGAATGGTGAGAAACAACACATGAAAAAAGTTTTCAATGGCTCCAAGTGGACTAATTATGAAAAAAATTAGCCTATTCTATTCAAACTTGTTTTTATTTTGTGAAACCACTTTTACTGGTTTAGCTACTCCATCCTAATCCTGTCACAGTTAAACTTTGATCCTGTCTGAAACTGTTTATAGATACATTTGTAAAGAATGTAAAAGACTTAACTGCTTTCCAAGAAATTTAAACTAAGGTTATTTCTCTGTATTTTGATATAGTGCTAAATTTCTCTCCCCAAGTGGGTCTTTCCGTGTTTTAAATATGAGAATAGAACAAAATGGTTTTAAAAACAAGTAGTTGTGGCTTTAGTTTTTCACCTTAACCATGAAGAACTGTATTTGTGTTGACAAGGTCAAACGGAAAAAGACGGTATATAGAGTTGGACAATGAGGTGTAGGAACTGTTACTGAATAAATAATCACTGAAAACATGCTGCTTTTTGACAATTTGTATGAGAATTAAGAGAGCAAGTCAAAGTTACTCCATGGCTTTTAGATCATTTCCACTTCAGGGGTCAGGAGGAAGACGTCGTACGATCTTTTAGTAAACAGAAAATCATAAACCACGTTCTCAGATTCTCCCGACGAAGTAATTCGAATGAAAAAAGCGACGAGGGTTTTCCACTTCAGGAACGGTTCTCCTCAACCCTACAGCTAGGCACTAAATGTTCTAACCTGCACGAACAAAGCAGCCATCAAAAAAGAAAAAGAACAGAGCTTCTCCCAGAGCATTGAAAAAACAGTAAAGTTGATCAAAAACATGAACAGGAGTAACAAAATCGTGATACATCATCCCGGTGAAAAACACCAATATCTACAATTCATCTCGTAATGTTCCGGTTCAACAATCATCAGTCACTTCAAAACACTCCTGAAGTACATTTTTGTTTTATTTTTTTCATGTTATCGGGCAAACAAATGAAAGGTAATGACAGCTCTAGTAACAACATGTGAAGGCTTTAGTAGAGACAGAAGCAGCATCTTAAAGTGTCTGTGACTCAGTTCCTACAAATACAAACAGTGGAAACAACTTATCATTCTCTGCCGTATTACACATGCTTTCAAACATTTAATCAAGTGTTCATGTCTTCAACATGAACTTATTTCTTTTGTGATTATGTAATAATATGTAATTAATTCTGTCTTTTCAATAATGTATTTATCATGAACATTTGATGTCACAGACACTTTAACTAACGTCATTAAAAGGCAAACCGATCACCCACAGAGCTTGGGCTCAAAGTGATCAGAAATTCATTTGGTGACAGAAGAGCTCACAAAATTTCCCCAAAAAAAAGAAAAAAGGTATGACGCTGCATTAAAAAATACTCTAGAAATAAAAGTACTGAAGCTCAGTTGCTTATGGCTAAATTTTTTACTTTCTTTCAAATATTGTTCTCATCCACTGAGAATAAACACACTGCAGTTTAAAATAGGGAAAACATTCAAACTGTTACTAAAAATCAGTGTGAATCCAGAAAAAATTTCAAATTTGATCAGGTTATGGCTCAATTTTGGATTAACCTCAAATATGTTAAGACTTTCAGAGCTAATACCTATAAGTATGTGCAACATAAATTTTAGAACACGGAGAACTGTTTTGTAAACAGATTCATGATTTCTTAAAATTATTCATAATATAACATAAAAAAACCATATCTTAAAATATATATTACAATTTTACCGAAAAATAAGTACAAAAAAAAAAGGTCTCATTAATTCATAATTGGAACAAAAGTGGCCTAAGAAAAATGTTTGAATTGTACTGTACTGACAATATTTTCAAGTAATGTGATCTAATCAGAGCTCGCCAGCAAGCTATACTGTCCCGGTAAACAAGAACTCCGTCAATAACAACAGCAACAAAATCAGACTATACAAGATTTAGTTTCTTGGTTGCGAATTGTCTCTTTTCTGAGCACCGTTTTGCCGTCCGCACAAATAACCACTGGATCATTTGAAAACCTGAAGAGTAAAAGTTATAATCAAATAAACACATAAGTTGCAACAGCAGTGAGACGAGGCCAGTTACTAACTTACTAACTTACATCTCAAACACAACCGGCTTCCAGTTAAAGAGTTTTAAAAAACGCTAGCAACTTATTGCATTTCTCTGAACACAGATATTTAGTTGGGCACAGACGACTGTGGATAAGCTTGATACAACGCCGGAGGTTTCCAAAAGTCACCCAACTTTTAAGGCAACACTTTACAATTTGTTTTCCTCTCAGTTCTGTGTCACGGACTTAAGCTAACGCTGTGTGGACATAATACTGGCATTGGGATCCTCAGCTTTTCTCCTAACACAAGTGGGGTTACATGCACACGGTTTTCTTAAAAATGACACCTATCCAACATTACTCTGAGGCTAAACTGCCTGGCTCTGCTAGTCCATTAGCTAAAAAGAGATTTACGGGCTAACGGTAAAAGAAAACTAAAAGCATCAGTTTAGAAGTTCTTGTTGATTTGGGATATTTGTTGTTTGTATCGGTGACCAAACAAAAGACTAATTTAGACAATATTAATACTTTTACTAGATGACAGGAAAAAGCAAATATTTTTCATCGTGACATTTGCAATTGTGACCAAAGGAATTTTAATTTCAGCTTAATGCTTCTAGCTAGTATTTCCTGCACAAGCTAACAGCTGAATAGTGTTGAAATAAAAACAAAACAGAACTGAAATATTGATGTTTCTATGCATTTTAAATACATCTAATACTCTCAAAACTACATTTCAAATTATAGATTATTTTTTAGAGAAATTTATAAATTAAAAATTCAAACGCTCATTTGTATTAGTATACTGAATATTTACGTCTGATAAAATAGGATTTCAAAAAACAAAGACAAGAGAAAAATACATTGATTTGAATTTGATGCTTTGATAAAAACGTTATAATGTTGACAAAATTCTGAGAGAAAATTTATCATTACAAATTTTAATGTTTGCTTAATCCATGCAGTTTGCTTCTAATGACTGTATCTGAGTTGTTACTGGCTTTCTTCAGTTCCAAATGGTTTAATTTATTATTAGTTATCAGCAAATTATTAACTAATAATATGAACTTTGCAGTGCGTGGACTATTTTTGTTAAATTACAGTTTAGAATACGATTTCATGATTTAAAGACAAACAAACATCCATCTAGGACATGTTTGTAAAGAAGTTATTCATTTATGTTAAAAAGTTATAAAAAACTTTAGTTTTTTTTAAGTGTAGAATCTCAAGTAAACATCTCAATAGAATCAACATGAGCATTCTCAATCATGCTTTAGATCTTTGGCTAAACAAACTAATTTAATTATTTTATACTGACAGTAATTACTAAAACCATTTTTACTCCAGATATTTTTCAAAACATAGATTTCTCGTTACGTTTGTGTACACGCAAAAAGTATTTTTAATGAGGAAAACATTTTTTAAAGATGCTTTCTAAAGTGGAAATAAAAAAAACCCTGTTGTTGGTGTCTCTGTGTAGACTGAAGGTTGGAGCTTTGAAAGGCTATAAAGCTTATTTTAAACATGCTAAAATGTAATTTGGAGGTTTTTTTTGAAGCATTTTTCTATGATGTCCAGTTTTATCTCGAACCTGTCATAACAACTTGGAAATAAAAATAACAGATGAAATTCTGAACAGTATCAAAGAACGGTTGTTTTGCGAGAATGATTAGCCAAGCTAAGAATGTTCTTTGTATTTAGATGTTAATGTGGGTATTTTATACCTCGTCTACACAAGTACCGGTAAGTACTTATTTAATACTTGTCCATCGTAAGGAAAGGAAAACCGTACGAAAAATTTAATTACAAAAAAAAAATCTTTCCTAGTTTGGCCAAAGATCCTCCCAAAACGACTATATTTATTGATACAGGAACAATTTCCTCTGGTTGTTCAAAATACAATCAAAGATTAATTTTGACATAATTCAATGGTAAAGATGTTTTTGGTCACAGACTGATGGTGTGCAGGTGTAACATATTTCTGAAAATCTCTGTGTTTCCCATCCACACTGATACGCCACAAGGAGTTAAAAAAAAAAATCTCCACTTTGGAAAGCGTTGACAAAAATCTCAGTTTTTCCTCACCACAAATTCTGAAGCATTGAAACATAGCAAAAAAATACCAGTTTTTAAAAACAGTTTTTAAAAACAGTCGATGGGGCCTAAACTTTATTTTGAGCAACAGATTTGTATCGTAGGAGATAACGCAAAGTTCTCAGTTGCCACAAAGCTTTAGCTCGGCTGCTAACAACACTTTCTCTGAACACCTTTCCAATGAGATTAGTAAGTACATTTATGAAAGCAATCAGCTCCTGTGCCAGCTTAAAATATACCATAAAATGTAGACTTGGAGGTTGGTGTGCATGTAAACCCATAGATACTGTAGATACCAACACTATGCACCGTTAGCTCTGAATTCACAGAATAGACTGTTCATACCCTGTTTGCCACTGATGCTGATAGAAAAGAGATGAAACACACTGATGAATACTGAACCATTACCCCAACAGCGAGGTGGTGACTCTTTGCACGGTCTTCTTCTCACAAATCTGATCCACCCAAACGCTTAAGCTATTTAAAAGCTTTTTAAGTAAAAAGTTTTGAGAGTATGTACAAACTTGACCAGTTCAGACCTAAAAATGCACACTTCTGTTATTCTTTCCGTCTCTTGCAGAGATTTAACTGTAGGCTGAAAAAGTGAAACCCAAAAAGCGAGGGTTTTCGGGAGGCTCTCTGCACTTTCACAGTTCTTTTGACGAGAAACGTGTCTTTTTCTCGGTTTCATAGTATTTGTTTTGTCATTGGCGTGGTGGCTCTCTACGATTCCAAACTTTGCTGCTCTTCAGGCTTTACGCCAAACGAGATGGCCATTCGTCCAAGTCACTGAGTCAAACAATCAGTGTGAGAGAACAGAAAAATAACTTGTCCTCCCCGTAAAGATCCTCTCAAATCTCCCCCCCTTCACTCCAAGGGAGGGAAAAAAAGGTTAGAAGCCACTAAATTCAAAAGCAACAATCATTTCTCCTTTTATATTTGTTTTAAGTATTTTTTTCACATCACGGCCACTCCATAAAGCACTTTGTGACAAGCCTGGTGATTAAAAGCGCTTTGTGTAAAGTCAGTCTGAATCATGAAGAGAACCTGATAAAATATTTTTGATGAGAGGAAAAATCAAATCAGCCATTGAGTATAAGGTGTGGTTTTTGTTGATTGCCAAGCTGGTTGACAGGAAGACACACAAGGAGGATTCTGGTTATTACAGATGATGCATTCTGGGATTGGTTAATTACCGATGGAGTATTTAAGCCACTGGCTGATGTCAGATGAGAGGTTGCTTCTTTCCTCTTCACATCCCACACTCTTCAGCTTTACTTTTAGTTTTCATCCTTGTTTTTGTTTGTTTTTCCGCCCGTTGCTACCTGTATGTGCAGTGAATGGTTGGTTGGAGTATAATATGGTTCTGGACTGAAAGAAGGCAGAGCACTTCCTCTTCCGGTCACAGACAGGAGGTACGAAGTAGCAGCAGTCTATGACGGGTTGGGGGTCTTCAAGGCATCCACTTTGGTCTCCAAGTCTGTGATCTGTGGAAACAACACAACAGGAGAAAGCATCAATAAAACTCACGAATAAGGACAAAATCTTCCAAGGCTAAAATGTCAGAAGATCTCACAAACAAAATACATTCAACAAAGTCTTGTCATTTTATCTGGTGAGATTATCACTGAAACTGCTGCAAACATGCCGCTGCCCCTCAGTCGAGCCACGTTAGAAAAGCAGCTGACGGCTCTGTAGCTACATGCTGAGAGGAAGAGGCTTTGTCTCAATTCAGGGGCTGCATCCTCCTCAGTGCACATTTATCCACCAGTTCTGTCACTGCCCCGCACCGAACTCAATCCCAATTTGTGAGCTCCTTCTCAAGCAAAAACGAAGGCTGCATCTTACTATACTTCCCAACCGAGAATATCCCAGGGTTCATTGCACCGTCAGCAAACTAAACAGAAAAAAGAAGACTGTGTTTTTTACATTTTATTTTTATTACCAAGTCGGCGTAGTTTGGAAATTTATCATGGACTGATTTGTTTTTAAATTTAAGTTTAGCAACTTAGCTGATAAAACTTAGATTATTGATGTTTTTATTTATTTATGTGTAATGTTTTAATTGTGAAGTTATTCCTCCAGTGAAACGATGTGTGAATATACAGTATGTCCCAAAGCATTTTAAGTCTGATAGCTTGAATTGTTAATAGTAGTTAGCCTGGATGATGATGATGAGGATTTTCACACTGCAGCTGGAAGACTGTACAGTTAAGTGTAACATGGGTATCTAGTGAATGAACAATAATATAAAAAGCTGCGGACAGGACATGGATTTAAGTTCATTCATACAGAGCAACTATATTTGACAAAAGAAAGGTATTTTAGTTTGGTAAATTATTGTTGTTGTTGTAAAAATGCTTTTCTGCAAATACAGCTTATTAGACAACTGACTGGAAGCAGCTGGGGGTACCAAAAGCTCAAAACAAGCGTCAACAGCAAAATAAACTGTTTGACAGAGAAGATTTGGCAATTTTTTCATGTGCACAACCGACAAACTCAACTCTACTGCTCATCCCACAAATGCATGTTCCTTACAAATGTGGCTCCATTTAAAATGGAAAGTAACAGGCTTACCAACAGGATAAGATTTATTGCCAAGAAGCATTGTTACAACAAACAGGGTTCATGCAGGTTTCAGAAAGTTAAATTTAAGACCTTTTCAAGACTTTTATAAGACTATCAGGAATGATGTTTAAGACCAAACCGACGCATTAACAGAAACATTCAAATTGTCCCAGAAATGTTAAAATAGAAACCTTTTATTGCTATCAATTTAGCTATTAAAGAATATTTAATTTTAATACAAGAACACTAAATTATTTGAATGAAATGATCATATCTATGAGATCTTTATATCGACTGCTGTGGACCACTTCCAACCGAGTGAAAATCACTGATATCAAGTCAGGTCTCATTGAAAACACACTTTCCCATGTTTTAACAAGCAGTGAACATGACTGAACTTCTTTGTTTTTTGGGCAGGTGAATAAGCTGCCGTATACGAGGGGTTGTAGCAGCAAAGAGGTCAAAAACCTGGAAGTAAACTGTGCCATTTTTACCTGCAGTTATCACAGGATTTGTAGCTAAACGCGTACAAAGACCGGTAGCAAACTTAGCACTTCATGAAGACAGATCCCATCAACCTCTGATTATGGTGCTTTACTCTGTTTATTTATGCAGCTAATGCTTTTCTGCAATGATCGAAAGTAAAAAAAATAAAGACTTTACAAAATAATATTTAAGACCTTGAATGAAAATCTGGGTGTTTTTAAGACTTTTTTAGGCCTAGAATTTTAGACTTTTTAAGACCCCACATAAACCCTGAACAAAGAAATAACCTACCAAACACGAATGTCCTTACTAAGTTTGCAATCTCTCAACATTAGCTGAATATTAAAAGTGGCTGCATTTTTAGACACAGTTTTCCATTTCTAATTAAAATGAAGATGCAGACTGTTTCCTGCCATGATAGTCAAATTGTTCTGTGACAAAATGCATCACAACAAAAATGTAATTATCACGAAAGCTACACTCAACAAAAATATAAACGCAACACTTTTGTTTTTGCTCCCATTTTTCATGAGATGGACTCAAAGATC
>JARVJO010000096.1:2162782-2174638 GCA_031762555.1 Cynodonichthys magdalenae | reverse complement strand
ATTTGTGGACAACATTTGAAAGAAATGGTAATATTGTTTATCTGGAATCAATTTTAGATCTTTGAGTCCATCTCATGTAAAATGGGAGCAAAAACAAAAGTGTTGCGTTTATATTTTTGTTGAGTATAGTTTCCACTGGTAGAATAAGAAAAAAAGTCAACAATTTTATTGTACAATCAGACTGAAGATGTGAGAACAACTTTGTCAGACAAATAGCCTCACATTGTTTACAAAAAATTTAAATTTATTTAAATGAACAGACATGAACATTTAAATGAATTTAAATGTCTGGACTCGGCCAAAAAAAGTGTTTGAAACAAAAATGTTATTATTAGTGACACCTATGATGTTCCTGCTGCAACGAGCCGAACAGTCTGCTGTGAAAACATGTTATCACAGGATTCATTTCAGTAGATCAGCATCTTGTCATCAGTGTGATAAGGACGAGTACGTCAGCTACCTTCTCCTGCAGGTTTTCTGTCTCCTCTTTGTGTGTGGCCTCACTCTCTTCTTGTACACGACGCTGATCCGTCTCTTTCTTCTGGTGTTCGATTTCCCTACAAATTACACACGTGCATGGTAACATCTTTTACAATGACTGTCATTATTGTAGAACAGCAACAAACTATGTCTCCATTTGCTTACTTTTGCTGGTATTCCTTAATCATTCTCTTGGCTTTGTTGTATTTCCTCTCTAGGGTTTGATACTGAGCCTGGGTTTCCTTCAGGTGTTCATCCACAGCCTAAACACACACACACACAAACACACACACACACACACACACAGACAGACATGCTTAAATCTCTCAATAAACCAAGGTTAGCTCTGAGTGAATCCATTGTACACAGTGGGTTGCAAAAGTATTCACCACCCTTGGCATTCTCTCTGTTTTCAAATTGCTCCAGCTACTTCAGTCTGAATGGGTGCTGCTATAAATCAGACCAAAGATTCTTTTTACCTGTTCCTGCATAACCCCCTGAAGTAGTGGTTCCGCAGGGTGGTTAGGGTCATTGGGCCTCATGCTAGAACATTTTCGTATTCTTCTCCTAAATTTCTCTTACTTTTGTTCGTATGAAGGGTTTGTACCAACATGTCACGTCAGATTCAGCAAATGCTTCTATCTGCAGGAAAAGTGTGTAAATGAGCAGCATAAACATGATAAATGCGTATTCAGGTGCTCGTGCACGAGGAGAGGAGATTAGCATAATTACCACCCCAAAAACACCATATAAGGCTACGCTTCCTGCCCCACATACCAGGTGTGTTCGTTCGTGAAAAGTAAAACAAAGAACTTTACGAGTTCGGAGACTGAAGTCCTGCTGTCAGAGATCCAGAAAGGAAAATCTGTCATTTTTAGCAGCGTCAGCTGTGGAACTAAAGCCGAGGGATGAAATGACGACAGCTGTTAATGTCGTGTCTCCAATAGGTTGTAAACAGTCACATGAATAAAAATCTAAATCATATTCATCTCTCTCTAGTCCTGCTCTGGTTTTCCTTTGGTCAAACAACTGTGTTAAATAACTTTCATTTATTCAGAAGAAGAGCCACACAGTCGCGCACCGTCCCCCCTCCCCACCCCCGCAACGGGTGTCAGATGCGGTTTTGAAAAGAAGCCTTTTAAAATTTTTTCAAAATATATCTGACACTTTGGAGAAAATAGCTGAGCTGATGTGCTGAATAAATCTCAACAAAATAAAATTTGATAAAAAAAATAATCTATAAAGCTCATTATATACTGAGACAAATTAAACTTCAATTAATGCATAATTTAAGTTGGTTTGTAGTTTGAGATTTTCATATTAATATTGTAGTGTTATACAACAGTATTAATAGCCAATTTATTTTAATTTAAACAATTTATATCGTTAGTCTACATTATCACATTTAAAATTATAATTCAAAATCAAACAGAATAGCCTATTGTCAACAGAGTTATGGAGTTTGATTTATTTTTAACTCAAAATATCTTCAACTTAACGAAATATAAAGTTTTTAGTGAAGAAAATCCGTCTGGATAAAAGCAGACTGACTACACGTAAAATATACGACAGGTCTGGACCACACGTGAATTTTGTTTGTATCTGAAAAAACTCTTAGAATACGAGAAATTGGTGAACGCCACAAGTTCTCCTAAATCACTCGTACGCACAACTTAAGAACAAATCTGTTCGTACGAACGGTTCTTGCTGGAAGGTGAATCTGTCCAAGTCTCAAACCTTTGGATGACTCTGTTTTTATTTTCTCTCAAGGACAAACCTGTATTTTGCTCCATCCATCTTTTCTTCTAACCCTGACCAGTCTTCCAGTCCTTGCTGAAGAAAAACATCCCCGTATCTTGATGCTGCTACCACCATGCTTCATCATAGGGATGTTTTTCTCAGGATGATGTGAGGTGTTACATCAGAACTATCTTGCCCAGCTAAAGTCAACATGATGTCCTCCTTGCCCCGTTTGTGAGTTTTGTTTTTTATATTCTTTGCTAATAGCTAATCTGTTTACTGTGGCCGCTTATTGATGCAGCTTCTTAAGATAATAGTTGTGGCTTTTAAGTACGAAAGGTTGAATACAGTTTGTTTTAGGCGTTTATTGCCGTCGTAAACCAATCATGGTTTACATATGATGGCCTTTACAAAAAAATTTCAATGTTAAAGTGAAATCCAATTTCTACAAAGTAATGCTAATTAAATAAAAATATGTAATGTAAAATAAGCAATTGCATACATATTTACCCCATTTAAAGGGTATGGATATTTTTACGTGCGTACGCATGCACCAAATTTCAGTTTAGTATTTTATAATTATTGTAAACATTTTTCATATTTAACTTATAAACAAAGTGAAACTATTTAAATCCCAGGTTGTAAGGCGAGACAACTGGCAACCTACTGTGAGTGACTTCTTATGGCAAATAAAAAATAAAATAAAAAGCAGACTTCATTTTCCTTCCTTTGAAGGTTTATTGTCTAAGAAATTACCTTACATAGGGATTGTGCTTCCATCCAGTAGCCCTCGAGTTTCTCCATCCTCTCTTTGCTGTCTCTAATGTTTTGTTCCAAATGAGCCCGCTCCATCCGCCAACGCAACTTATCCTGCTCTGCATGAGCCAGCTGGAGGTGATGGTGTCATTGTGGGAGGAGGAGGTGGGATGTGGGAGGCAGAGGCAGCATTAAGTCATCGCTGATAAAAGCTAAAGAACTGATGTTGTGCTTCTCTAACACAAAATTGACGCAGCAGGGATTTTCATCCTTGTGTGTGGAAAAGAGCTGAAAATAACGTGAGCTCACCTTCCTCTTTAGCAGCTGGATTTCTGCCTGAGTTACTGCATGTTTAATCTGGAGCTACAGAAAAGGAGGAGATTAAAACAATGGAAAATCTAATTTGATTAACTGTAGAGGAACACAACTTTGGAAAGTTGTCAGTTTTAACAGAGATTAATCAATAAAAGAGTTACGCTAAAGATGCAGTTAATGAAATGATAAACACCTCCTTGTACTTGTGGGCCAGCTTTTCAGGGTCCACCTCCTCAGGAGACAGGTCCTGGTTTTCTGCCAGGTCAAAAACTTCAATGGAGTTTGGAAACACTGGACTCATCTCGTCTTCCTCATCCGTCGCATAATCACCAGTCTGTTATAAGACAAAAAGCAAAATGGTTACAAGCTTAAAATATATTCATCTATTATATATGAGACAATAGTTGCATTATAGTTACAAGTTGTATTTTTAAATAGGAGATACAGGAATATAATCAAAGAGAAAGATTCCAATACTTTTCTTATTCAGACTGTCAAAAACAAGTAAATTGACAAAAAAAAATGTAGTAACTCAAGTAAACTGATGTTAAAAACAAGAGTTTATTAAACAAAATCTTTGTAACCATGCATTTTGCACTGAAACAAAACCATTGAAATTTGTCTGTATTTTGTAAAAATAGAGTTCTATTAGATGAAAAATGTTTGTATTTATACTATAATGTTATACTGTGCATAGATTGCATAATTAAACAAAAATAAACATTAAGGTGGGCTATTTAAAATTTGTGTTCACTGTAAATCTTTATCTTGTACAAAGACTTGTGTGTATTTCTTACTGAAATGTGGCGTACGGTCAAATGAAGAAAACAGCCGATGCACAAATAAATCTCGATGTATGAAAATGTTCGTATGACGGAATCCAGGCACTTTTATTTTGTACATCCCAACAAACGTGAAACAGAGAGGAAATGAGTGTTTCCATCGCAGTGTTGGGGATTTATATTTTAGAAATAAAAGGGATGAGGCCGTCTCACTCAGCTGGCATGGCTCGGCTCAGGGTGGACTGGCACAATCTGGATCGGTCTGCCAGCTCCCTCTGGAGTGCCCCTGTGGAACCCCAGTGTCAGAAGCTGCACGGGCAGCACATGGCTCCTCTGTGTTTCCCTCTCAGACCGGCTGCAGCTCCAAGCTCAGTTTCAAGAGGATTATTGTTGGAAACCGAAAACAGCTGATGAACCAGTTGTCATCGTGGACCAGAAAATCCTCGCTATGTCTGAATACACGCTCTGCGTATCGCATCATTTATTATGTCCTCCTATAAGGCTGACTCTGTTCTTGTTGAAGGTATTTTTGGGGCTTTCATATTAACTCATCTGACACGTGGATATAAGAATTGTTAATCGTGTGTCTGGTGTAAACACTAAGTTTTTTTTGCATCATTAAAAGTTTCCCAAAATCAAAGCTGAGTGTCGCCAATGGAACCAGAACCACAGAAACGTGCGTACACCAGACATGAAGCTGGCGTGTCACTGAGCACATCTCCACTTGCATTTCACTCGATACATCTGAAATTATTCATGAAAAAAAGGCAAACGCAATAATTTTGTGGGTACGCGCTGTTGATAGATGAGGTTATTTTCTGTACACTGTCAGCTCTGAAATGCTGCTTCTGTAGGCCAACTCGTCACTATTTTTTATGTTTTATATATTGATCCCCTGACAGGGAAATTAATTCTCTGCATTTAACCCATCCACATGTGAACACACGTGGAGCAGTGGGCTGCCAATTACAGCGCCAGGGGAGCAACTGAGGGGTTAAGGGCCTTGCTCAAGGGCCCAAAGTGGGGCTGGTTGGTCCCAGAGTTGAGCCGGCGACCTTCCGATCACAGACTCAGCGTCTCAAACCTCTGTGCCACCACTTCCCTAAAAACTCCCCTATATAAGTGAATAGAGGGAAGATCATTGTGTTCAAGGTGAACGGATATGGAGATACAGTATATGGAAAATCTGATCTAGGAATTGTATTTAAATTGTATTCAATTCAAATATTTTAGTTATTTAAACCAAACACATCACCTTTTGACTAACAAAGAATACTTGAAATAACATAAAAATTATAATCAACAACTTCTAAACACCCAGTGAAAAGAAAAAAATCTATATTTTGTGTCATTTTTCAAAAAAAAAAAAAACAGTACCGGAGACAGATTCTTGGCGTTCTCAGTGGCTGCTTTAACCCTGAGAAAAATTATCTTTCAGCAATCCATTTAATTGCTTTTGTCTACCCAATTTACTGATTAGTTATGCTGTAATTATTAAAAAAATTACGTTCTAAAGGGAAAAAACGAAGTGTGCCACTGAAATAATTAAATACATTTTCTAATGTTAATTATATTTTCCTCACTGTGACACAACACTCGAGTAGTTTAAATACAAACTGGGGTGATTTTATTCCTCTTTCACACCACAAGGCGGAGGAGTTAGACCAAGTTGAAGCGACAGACTCTGTAAACAGACGACATTTTGTCTCACACACACACACACACACACACACACACACACACACACACACACACGCACACACAAGAGAGCTTTGATTTCCTGCAGCTAACAGAAGCTGTAAACAACACAAAGATGCTCCAGTTAATAAAGGTGACGGGAGATTCCTGATCACAGACAGGAGAGCCTGGAGAAGTGGTTTTATTAAAATGTGATTTTGTTTTTGGAGGCAATATTTTCAGGCCACAGTAATATACAGTATATATATATATATATGTGTATGTATGTATATATTATATATACTGACTATGTGTACCTCTTCATCATCATCCATGTACTGTTTGTATCTCTGATCCATCATCTCTCTCTGCCACCTCTCCTGCTCCAGAGTCTGCTGGATCAGCTGAGCCACTTCACTCTGTTCTCCGGGCTTTTCTCGGCCAATCATAAACCTAAGACAAAACATTTGACACAAACATTTCAATTATTAGAGTTAGGGAACTGTAAAAACAAAAAGACTAAAAACAATCTGCACACTCAAATGAAAAACAACAAAACTTACAAAATACAAAATGAGAATTAACTGCACCCACTCCAAACCTGAGTCCTTTACTAAACACCAACTAAAAGCTTTAAGATGTGCAGTTTATACCACAAAGATCTGCTATGCACACAGATTATCATGGAGAATAAGCATGTTTGTGTGTGTGTGTACTTGTATTTGTTATTTTTAGGACCATTTCTGGTGAACACACCTACCTTGTCAGGACCAGTAGTCTTAATGGGGACCAAAGACTGGTCCTAATATGGTGGAACTCCATTTTTGGGTTGGAGGTTAGGTTTAGGGTAAGAGGTCAGGTTACGGGAGTATTCACTCAGAGGGTCCCACCTGCCGCCTGATGGCTCCACAGAGTTGGTAAATCCCTTAGAAAGTGCACACTCGCTTAAGATCAGGTCCAGTCCTGGGCCACTGGGTCCTATCTTTATGGGAAGTGCATGGTGGAATCGGCTGTTCCAAGAGATCACTGGGAACAGACCATTGATTTGTATGTGCTGTGTAAGATGTGGAACATGTCATATTCCAGTGAGTGTAGGACTCCACCAGTACACTGAGAGTTTGTCATGTGCTGTGCTTTGTAGAGAAGGAGGAGAGTTCAGAGAAGAGAGGAACAGACAGAGGGTGAGCGTTTGGGGAGGGGTCCCATTATAGGATGCCCCTGAATGTATGCTTTGGGTTGCAGCTCTCTCTAACCCTGACATGACAAAATTGTGGTTCTTGTTTACTTTAAGCAGCTATAGAATTGATGATGCGTGTTTCTTCTAACTTTTGGGAAGTTACTCTCTTTTGGAGGCTTATTTGCATAGTTATTATAGGAGTAGAAGGGCTACCTCAGTACTCACTCATATCTAGTGTTAAAAAAGAGAATTTTAGGACTTAATCATCAGTGGTGTCCACTGGGTCCACGAACGTTTCGTCCGTTTAGGCAGGGTTAGTGAATGGAAGTTAATGAATGGTCCTAATAAGGATAGAAATACAAACTTGTGTGTTTGTTTGTGTTGGAGAGAGAGACTGACCTGACTTTGCCTGATGTGTTGCGGAGAACAGAGGCAGCAAAACTCTGAGTGACACCCACCAGACTGGTCCCATCGACCTCCACGATCAGATCATTCATCTGGATCCTGAGAACACAGAGATACACCATGAATGCAACAAAAACATCACTTCTATGTTCAGAGTCCCAAAAACGGTCATTTAAATTTGGGTCTAAGAAAAGGAAGTAGACTCAAAAGTCAGTTTTAGAATGACTTTGAGGAACCAAGAAGACAATAATTTAAAGGTATTTACTTATCGATGGGATCTGACCCACTTCCAAATTGGTCTTTCATGTCTTTAAACAACTCTAAAATTCTAAAATTCATACTCGTTTATGCAAGTACTATTAATAAACCTTTACACTGCCATCAAATTTCAATACATAATTATTCTGACAGAAATATTATCAACTTGCAGCTGATTGTGACACATTAAAGCCCGTTCTCCACCAGCGGTTCTGCTCGGCTCGGCTTTGGCCAAATGTGTCTTCATTAGGTTCCGACCACGCACAGCCGTGCAGTTTCAGAACCTCCTCGCAGGTGGTTCTAAGCAGGTAGAAACGAGTACAGCACGCTTACGATTTTGATGTCAGCAGAATTCTGCCTGTGGATTAGCTCTGGGATTGGTTGATAGAGGAAAGGCGTTACTTGTGCAAACTTTATCCTTGAGAGAGTCGCTTTTGTTTTGGAATACGAGCGCGCGGTGCGATACAACAACGTGGTGAAAGCAGAGATAAAACCACGGTCTAACCTTTTTGGCGATCTTGGGAAAAGGCAGAACTTGCAAACATTTCCTGTAGAGAGGTGAAGGAGATGAAGCTGAGCAGATATCCTGGGAGTTTTAGACGGGGTTTCGTACAAACTGGCCGCCCACAATTACACAAGCACAAAATAATAATAATAATAATAATAAAGACCGAAAGGTAAAACAGTTTTAAACTTCATCTCTCCAAACTGATTTTGTTCAAAAAGCTATCTACAGCAGGTGAGATACTATCTGTTCATAACCCTTCCATAGAACCCCACTTGTAAATGTCCAAAATATCTTTTGAACTTGTCTGAACGAGTCTGTGCCCACGCAGAATGTGAAAAATATCTTTTCGCAGTAGCCTCCCTGGTTTCCTGTCAACAAGTTGACACTGTTCAACTCTGAACAAACCTCAGGACGAGTACAGACAAGTGGACGACGTGGTACCTGCCGTCTCTCTGAGCAGCTCCACCCTCAGTGACAGTCTTAACGAAGATTCCCAGTTTCTCCAGGCCCATGTCAGCTCCTGCTCCCATGCCAATGATACTGATCCCCAGGCCATCACTGTCTGAGAGGCACACACACACACACACACACACACACACACACACACACAGACATGAAGGAATTACTGATGTGCATCATACTTTGAACTGCTGAGTGACAAGAAAAACTAAATAAATACAAAATACAGTAGTAATTACCAGTAGGTACAACCTCAGTCAGCTAACATTTTCAGTTTCACATAATTATTTCCATGTTTCATCAGTTTATTGAGGCTTGCAGACATTTATTTATAGGCAGCTAAATGGCTGCTTAGACCAGTCCATCTTTTTACAACAAGTATTATTCCATTTTAAATTGATAACTTTGATGAATTGAATCATAAATTTGTAATTTATTTTTATATTAAATAAAGGGGGTGGTGCACTCATTGGCCGGCTGGACTGAGGTCACCCGTGGACTGGATGTGGCCCTGATCAATTCAGAAATCCCACCAAGGTGGCCAGAAGGCATCTGAATCCCAGCTTGCCTTTCAGCGAGAAGTTGCTGTATCAGAAGAAGACGTTACTGGGTAGAGTTGCATGTTTTCTCCTACCACAGACCAACAACATGAGTGTTTGGTTAACCGGTAACTAAAATTATCTCTAGGTGTTTATGAGTG
This sequence comes from Cynodonichthys magdalenae, assembly GCA_031762555.1. Lineage (NCBI taxonomy): Eukaryota > Metazoa > Chordata > Actinopteri > Cyprinodontiformes > Rivulidae > Cynodonichthys > Cynodonichthys magdalenae. Next base: position 2,165,381 of record JARVJO010000096.1, on the reverse strand, counting down.
TGAATTACATAAGCACAGTAAAACTGTTTGTCTCCAAGGCCACGTTCACACTGCAGGCAAATGAGGCCCATATTGGATTTATTTGGGACAGTCTGAATGTGACAAATCAGATTCTTTCAGATCTGACCCAGGTCTTTTCAGTATGTGGTACTGAATGGGATACATATCCGACGCTAACAAAGCGACTGCAGTCTGAACCCTCGTCTCACATCATCCAACTCTTACATAGTGAGATGGGGGTGAGCAGATCTATCTGAGTCATGCAGTTTAAATCTTGTAGCTCCACTTGTCTTCAGCTACAGAACAGAAGTCCAGTTGATTTTCCATGTCCTGGATGACTGACAATCCACAGAAACCTATGATAGTAACGTCCATCGTCGGTCACAGCTCGTATTAACACTAAAGTTACTCGATTGATAATTTTCTTTAGCACGTCGATTCATTCCAAAAATAAAATGCTGCACCGCAGCATCTGGTCAGAGGAAGGTTCAGATACAAACACTGAACTAAACAAGCATGTCAGATAATTTTTTTAATTGGCTCTGATTGAACAATTCAGAATCGACATGCTAACAAGTAGCATCCATGTTTAGCTAATTCTGTAAACAGATACGTGAATGTGAGGTCACGTCATCTGCACTAGCGGGTCACATCACGGCCGTGGAGAGTTCACACTGTAGTCAGATGGAGGTCGCATTTAAAATGTAATGTAAACATCGACGCTAAAAAAATATCCTTTTTTGGAAATAATCAGAACTAAGAATTTAACCCTGCAGTGTGAACGTAGCCTAAGCGGTCTGTCCAGGGTGTTCCCCATCATTTGCACAGTGACCGTGAAATAAAGTAGTAAGTAAAGATTATGAATTGATGGAGCTGCATCAGGCTGAGGTCTGAACCTTTGCAACACCTTTTCTTTTTCAGTCATTTTGTTTTATATTTTCTGCTGTTTGAGATCATCGTCCTGTCACAAGATCCGATTTCAGCTGTTCTACAGATGGCTGCACATTTGGCTGTATCTACTCAATGACAGCGAGGTGCCAAAATCCTTACGCTTCCACCACCGTGCTTGAGAATTAAAATGAGTTGTTTATGTCAATAGGATGTGTTTGTTTTTCTCAAAACATGGAGCCATGCATTATGGGTAAATGTCTCTGCTTTGGTCTCATCTGACCAAAGGACATTCCTCGACAAATGCTGCGATTTATTTTTATGCAACATTGCAAAGTAAAGTCGTACTTATTACTTACTACAAACTTAAGAAATATTTTTATAGAATCAGTAAGAAAATGTTGTTGTTTTTTGCTCTTTCTCCTTTTTGGCTCCGTTTCTGTGCACACAGATGACAGTAGATTATGTCATTGTCATGTTATGTGTTGTCCATCTGAGGTTGCATAATTAAAATAATCAATAATAATCAAATAAAGATTTGGTACATCCTCAATCCTGACACATAAAACCTTGGAATTAAAATAGTTTGTTTACTTATTACAATGACTGTATTCATATTTGATGTAAATCCATGTTTGAGTTGTAGAAACTATGCTGCACTGAGAGCAGCCATCAGGCGTAGTTGGTGGTTGAAATCCATTACCTCCAGAATTACTATCTGCTAATTAGGCTAATCCACACTAACTTTAATCCCATAAGGGGATAATGGAGCTGCAAGCAGACAGTGTATGTCCTCACACAGAACCCTGCCATTTTATGCGTGCTTGTGTGTGTGAGGGTGTGTAGTTACATAAGAGACTTGACTGAGTGACTTTAAAGCTGCATCCAAACCTTTTTCCAGCTCAACAGGAAACAGTTCCAGCTTCTCCACTCGCTTCTCCAGCTCGTACTCAGCCGAAGCCGCCATGGGGTCCACGTCACTGTTGCTTCGATCATAGTCTTCGTTAGAGTAAGTGGTGAAGACCTGAACACACATGGCAAGGGGTCAAAGGTCAGGTTTCCTTCATGTGGATTAGCTTTTAGCAGCTACAGCGTGTAGCTTAAACATGTCCTCGATTAGGTGAAGACAACTTTACTACAATACAAATCTAAATTTTCCGAACATTACTTAATAAAGTTAATACACTAAACTTGAACATTTCTGCAGAAACTGAAGGGTACTAATGCAGCAAGAGACCAAAATCTCAACATGCATCAACTTTTTTTGTGCAAAAATCTCAACCTTAAGATTTATTTTTCTTAAAATCTAAGCTGATACCAAAGTTTGATGTATGAACAGTATATATATTGTAAATAGTAAATGGCTTGAACTTATATAGCGCCTTATCAAATCCACTTGGATCCCAAGGCGCTTTACATTCATTCATTCACACACACATTCACACACTGATGGTGTTAAGCTACAGCCACAGCTGCCCTGGGGCACGCTGTGTTTTTTCAATGTGTAAAGAGAACCAAAATTAAATGAAATATTTAGGCTCAATTCAGTGGCTCATCAGGGTCACCATATCAACATTACAATTGTGTCTTTCATAGAAACACAGAGCAGAAAACAAACCTCAAACAATCACTGTGCTAAAACTACACTCACCGGCCACTTTATTAGGTACACCATGCTAGTAACGGGTTGGACCCCCTTTTGCCTTCAGAA
>JARVJO010000096.1:2134763-2151145 GCA_031762555.1 Cynodonichthys magdalenae | reverse complement strand
CTCTCTCTTCACCACGACGGACCGGTACAGCGCCCGCATCACTGCAGACGCAGCACCGATCCGCCTGTCGATCTCTTTGATGAGCGGTTTTCTGTACTGAAATTAAACAAGGAATGCAAGTGAGCTTCAATGTCTTTGGTGCAAGATGTTCTAATGAATAGGAGTCACACAGTCTGTAAAGAGAGAGACATTTTTTTTTTGTTTATCTAAGGCATATTATACAGTTGCTTATTTTTCATGTTATCCAGCTCACAAGACAGATGAACATGTACGACAACAGCCAACTTGAATTTGTACCTGGCAGCACAATTTTCAAAATTTTCTTATGCATACATGCAACAACACACCAAAGTTTTACCTCCAGACCTCTGCATGGTTCTTCCAAACCTGTGAAATCCACTCTCAATGATGTAGTTGCATGACAAAAATCACATAATTTTGTTCTCAGATCCGATGTCTTACATCTTGTTGGTATAGTGGACCCTTTAGACACCTTCTGGCTCCCTTGGTGTGACTTCTGAATGGATCGAGGTGGCATTAAAGGTTAAAGCCAGCCCAGTAACAGAGCTGAAAGGTTGACATTTGCAAAGGTAAGACATGACCCTTAGGTAAGTCATGTGCTGCGAGAGACAACATAAAGACGAACTGGTCTGTGCAGACATTTTGAAGAACTGCTTTATAAAAAGCTGTGACAACAGTGTTGCCTTAGGACAACATTGTTGCTCTACACTTGAACAACTTCCATGTTAAATATGCACATGATAATCACTAACAAAAATAACGGGGGACTCCATAGTTGGAGCTGTGTGTTGTAGGTCATTTGGATTCATTTTTAAAGTGGAGTTTGAAAGAGCTCTACAAACAATCAGAAAGACTTAGACGTAGAAGCCAAGACTCTTACAACAGATTAGTCTACTTTGTGCTGCACAAGCTCAAAGAACAGCATGTCATCATAGACATTAGTGACAATAGTGAGCTTTTATTTTTTATGACTAAAGTTTTAATAGTGTGGATGCTGTAAGAGAATTAATTTGGTTCAAACAATCAATGTAAATTTATTTATTTCATCATTCAAAAGTCAAGAAAGTGCCTACTCTGAAGTAGGTAACTTACTAATGACCACAGCACAGCCGGTGTGAAAAGATAAAAAGCTAACCACCTCATGTAATTATAAGGTCTGTGAAGTGGTCCCCGGTGGTCTGAGAGTACCTTATATAACCAATGTGATAACTACATTGACAGAAGATGGACAGCACTATGTGTATGAATTAATAAATAAGAAATCCAATGTTGTTTCAGAGTTTGCTATCAGTCATTTTTAAATTTAATATAACTACTGGAAATTATCTGAAGAACCCAAAGTTAGTAATTCAAAATCCACGTTGGGGTCCCTACCCCAACTATGGGGGCCTGGAAGCATTCAAACTTTTCCCACGACAGGATCTTTGATTGTCATTCCAACACAAAGTGTGAGAAGGTCTATCGGCCTGCGTCTCTTTTCTAACAAAAAATATTACCTATGGAAAACAACTTCAGCTGACTTCAGTTTATTAGAAAAATAAGTAATTATAAAAACAAATGTAGGCACTGTCGAAGGCAGTCTTACCAAGGCTTATTAATAGGATTTTAACAAACATCACCTGCCCGGAGAAAAAATATTTTTTAATATTATTTTGTTCAAATGAGTCTAAAAGGTAATTATTGCTCTTCAGTAGCATGCACACCACACTCTGCATACCAAATGAGGATAAAAACAAGGGGGAAAGAGGGTTTTATGTGATTCTAGATGATGGAAATGTTTATTAACTAACTTTTGCTGTTTACATTAAGACTGTGATTAGTAAAATGTGATAAAATGTGGACATTTTATCTTTCTTCTATTGTGTTCAGAAAATGAGAGTGGGTGTTTTGTATTACGATAACAAACAAAGATGAAATCCAACAGGTTCTCTCCATCAGTGTCCATTATGTACACTTTTATCATCCCTAATGACACTACAGTTACAGTAAGTGTGATGAAGGTTTTAATACCAAATCTTTTGTTTTTCTAATATTTTTGTACAAGTATATAATCCATTGTAGTTTATGGTAATCTCTACCTTAGTATTCTGAGGAAATATGCTATGTGGCAATGCTGTCGCTCTTCAGTCGAGGAAAAGAGCTTCTGTAACACATCAGCCCGCTTATTTTTAATAAGTTCAGACTGATAATGTGTTCACACACACTCACACACACTCATAGTTCGAGCTTCAGCTAGCAGGAAATGGTATGTGGCAACATCAGCAAGAAAAAAAAATCCCCCAGCACTCTGTGTATGAATATGTGTGTGTGTGTTTGTGTGTTCACTTCTTTGTAAGGACCAAAGCAAAGGTCAAGATTATTGGCCAGCCAAAATTTTATGTTGGTTGCAGAAGCTATGCACAATCTCATGGGATCTGTTAGAGCTCAGAGTATGTGCTGTGAATGACTCTCAGCTACTGCCACAAAATATTTTAACTCAGTATATGAGCCATTTTGTGGTATTACAATCCTATTACATACTAACAATCAGTCTAGAAGCCACAACAAGAACACAGAAACTCAGATTCTAAAACTTTGTGTCTGTTTATAGCAAACTTTTATGAGACATTCATGTTAAAAGCATAACTTTCAAAAAGTATCGATTAGTGAAGTGAAATACAAAGAACCGAGAAAAACTTGCCACCAAAACTCAACTTACTTTGATTGGCTCGGTGCTGAAGCAGATTTTCCTACTAGGTGGAACAGGCTCCTCTTCATTAGGGAGGCCGGGGATTTCAGAGCAACTACTCTCCGGTTGATATGGCTCCTCATCTTCTTCGTCGTCCTCATCGTCCAGCTGGCTCCCTGCGGAGTCCTCTTCCCCAGGCCCACTGTATGCGCTGACGTCTACCAGATCTCCCTCTGAGTAATCCTCCTTCCTCGAGCCCTCCTCATCATTGTCTTCTTCCTCTTCATTGCCTCTCCATTCAGAGGAAGATAGAGGCTCTTCCGTTTCCAGAGTAGCATGGATCTCAGCCTCCACTAACCTTCCGTCCATTTCAGATGCACCCGTTACGATGTCCTGTTCTTTGGCCTGAAACTCCTCCTCGAGGGTTGCAACCATATCCGACCCTATGTCTTCAGCCACTGCTGGCTGGACACCAGACTCCTCAGACGAGGAGAAAGCATTAGTTACTGAGGATGATAAAGAGTTGGACGACTGGTCACTTGACTGTCCAAAACCATCAGTCTCTTCAACTGTGACCAGTATTTCTGTACTCCTTTGAGTAGAATCCTCTGCTGCTTGGGTGCTCGTAACTCCTCCTGTTTTCTCTGCCTTGGCCTCCTTACCCAGAGAGGATGCCTTTTTCCAGAAGAAAGATAAAAAGACCATATTGTTAATTAATTCATAGGTTTTGATTTATGAACTTTACCTTAAAAGGAGTTTCATTTCCTACCTTCCTTTCTGGCTTACTGCCTTTGGCTGGAAGCTTGGGTTTTGGTGCCAAGGCAGGGGCAGACCCACGATGGGGGACGTGTGAATTGCTCTGAAGGTCACCTTTTTCAAACGCAGCACTCAGTTGACTCACAGTGGGACTGACAGCATCTTTGGGGTCAACTGAAGCTGCAGCAGAGGGAACAGTAGCAGAAGTGGGAGCCGAGGAATCATCCAGTCGATCCAGAGCTTCAGTAGACCCATTAAAGCGAGCCACAACGTCTAGACGGCTGCCCTGGAAACCTGATGCTCGTTCCTTCTTCAACAAGATGCGGTTTGTAGCGGCTTGCTTCTCCTGACAAAGACAATCTATAAATTTAGGCTGACTGGATGTAATGAAAAACCCCACATAATAACAATCACTTACCTGTAGAGTTCGTTGTTCAAAGATCTTCCTGGTCTCCTGGAGTTTGGACAGACCAATAGACGAGACTACATCTGTTCCAGGGGTTTTGGTGTCAAAACGGTTGACCCTATCCGAGACCGTACCCCCAAGTTTCAGCAGGGCGCTGTGGTTGACGTTCTCATTCATGCTAGAAGCCCTTGGAATGGACAGTTTTAGTGGATTCTCCTGACCTGCAAATTAACAAAAAAAACAATCACAAAAACAGAAATAGATAATTAGAGAATTTTAAAATAATTTTAATGGGTGACAATGCAGCTCCTTCCTAACCTCGAAAAAAAATCTCTGAACTGTCATAAACATTAGGTTGACACACAAGTCAATTTATGAGACTACAGTGTTTCCTGTGGATTATATGACAAGTAGGGATGCACGATATATCGGCATTAATATCGGTATCTGCCAACGTTAGTCATTTTTTAGAATATCTGTCTCGGTCCGATATGTAAAACTGGGCCGATATTAACGTCCGATATTGATTTCCCACTTTTTAGCTTTGTGTTTCTGTTTTGGGAGGTGAAATGGTTGGTTGAGCAGCATCTGTTTGATCATGATAGTGATATTGATGCTGCATAGCCAGGAATAACTGAAGTAGAGCCATGTCAGAGGTCTGATTGTTTATTTACAATATCAAAAAAGACCCAAGTGTATTTGTGCGTATATGTGTAATATAATTTGTGTGTTTGTGTAATATCAGTAAATATCGGTTATCGGCAATAACAGCAATAATTATATCGGATATCCATATCGGCTGAAATTTTCATATCGGTGCATCCCTAATGACAAGTTAAAAAGACAGATTAATTTACAGTTTAAACATAACTCCAAACTAAGATACAACAGAAGTCAATGAGATTTGTGTGCAATATACAGCCAGAATGGCAGCAGTCTATCAATGTCAGAGTAAAACTACTAAAGTCTGCAAAGGAGTCCAGAGTCTTGCCATTGTTAGGTTTACCAAAACCAGCACTTCAAAGAATGTTGTATTACATACTATGTATTTTTCCATATTAGCTCATACATCATTGAAAATGTGACCTTTTCAGTTTTTCTCTGTCATGTCCTTGGTGTATGCTGTCAGAAAACAATACATGAATTAAAAATATTTCTGCTCAAGTGATAAATCACTCCGCAATGTAATTTTTAAAGCTGTAAAGTTACACCTTCTGGAAACAGTAATTATTTTGAACTATTAGTTTATTCAGTTTCAGCACTTTTTTCAGTCCAGACTGACAGGTTGGCACAGGAAACACTTACAGCTTGTATTAGTGTCAATAACACTAGCCCCAGATACAACAGTTTGTGTTGCAGAAACAATTCTGTATGTCTGCAGATAGGTTTGCAGTTAGCATCAAGACTGCCGTCACTACTGATCAGTTACCACAGCCACACTCCACAGAGATATAAATGAATCTGTTTCTTCATCAATTTTTTTAATTTTGTTTTCAAACCAAGACAAGCAACCAGACAGAAATCACCAGTGGGGGAGAGCCTGCTAGAGAAGTGACAGACAAACCATCTAAGATTATTTTACTTTACTGATGCAGCCTTTCATCGCACTGTGGGTTTAAGTGTGGTTGTTTACTTTTTAAATAAAACATGAGTTAAAATAAAGAGTCTGAGACTAAGCACACTTCAAGTCTCTAATATACTGAGTAATGATCTTGTCAAACGTCAACTATTTAATCGTACACAGTGTACGATTACCATTCACATTATGTGTAAATGGACATACACATATAACTAGACACACACACGTTTGTATTTCCAGTCTTTTCTATAGCCTAACACTGACCCATTATCGTAGACCTAACCCCACACCCCAGTACATATTAAACCTAGCCTAAACTTAATTCACACCTTAGTCTGAAACTGAACCCCCAACCCAAAAATGGAGTTCCACCATATTAGAACCAGTTTTTGGTCCCCAAAAGGACCACTGGTCTTGACAAGGTAGGTGTGTATAACTGAAACGATCCTAAAAAAGGTAACAAATACAAATACACACACACATATACTGTAAAAGTCACTAAAAGCATCTGAGAAAAAAAGCTTGCTAAAAAGCTTGCTTACTTATCACTTTGGCACCGTCCTCCTCATCACCAGGAGACTGCATCTGCATGAACATGTTCTTGATGCGGTGAACATTTGATCCGTACTTCCTTCCCCTCCCGGTCGGGCGGGGCAGGAGAGCAGGTTTGGAGGCAGGGTCAGCGCCTCCGTTAGCGGCGTTATTGAGGTGGTCAGTGGCCTTTTTCAGCGCTGCCAGGCCCGCCTCATATGCGTTTCTGTGGGGGGAGGGACTCCGCAGGTTGGAACTCCCACTGTTTCCACCGGAGGCCCCATTCCCCCCTGTGGCTGATGGGGGCTCAGTCTTCATCATGTTTGGTGAGTCAAATGCCCCCAGGTGAGCCGCAAGTTAGTAGCATCCTGGAGCTGTGTGATATTCACCTACTGAAGCAAACAAAGAAAGTTAAGATTATAATTTTAATGCATGTTTATGAATTTAAAAAAACACAGCCATGAGTGATGGGACAGCTAGACAAAAAAATCCCTCATTTATATTTAAATTACACATGTTCATCTGATGCCAACTACTTTTGACATCTCACATTAAATATTCAGGACAAAGGGAAGATTAATAAAATACATACATAAAGAACAACATAAATAAATGATATAAGCAACAGCAACAGTCTGAAACAAGTCACAACATGACATGGTTACAATTGCTTCACCGTGTAACAACAATATAGCACACCACAAGCTATCAAAATAAACCAATAAAGCGTTGAGCTGGCAAGTCATGCTTGTTTCTGCTCTGAATGCAAAATGTATTCAACACAATCGTTTTACTGACTGCCTGCCTGCAATAATGTGGGGTGGTGTTTGTGCACGTCTTTGTCTGTCTGTTGGCAAGACTGCCTCAAACTGCAGAGATGATTTTCAAGAAAGAAAAAAATCACAGGATGCACATTTAGATCTTTAAATTTGAGAGTCAACCAGATTCAAGATGGCCGCCACAGCTAACCAATTTAGGGGGAAAAACTGTCTACAACTCAGTTTTACAGATATTGAGTTCAAATTTGTTGTGAAAGTAGATGAGTCATCCCCAGTGTATACTCTGAGCGCTACTTATTGCACGAAATCTTTGCTTAATAATGCCACCACTGTTGGAGTCAACTTTTTTTTAAAAACTACATTTGCAAGAACAAAAAATGTAGCACAAAAAGGGAAAATCTAAAATATTACTGATTGCATTTGCTTGACAAAATATGTTTTTTGAGGGGTGGGGTTTCCAGGCTACCTGATACGTGTTGTGTGAAAGAATTTGACAAAATTAGAAAGTTAGGAAAAAAGCAGGATTTATTAGCCTCTAAATACTGTTGACTAAAACAAAGCTATGTTAGCTAAGTTAGCTAGGCTTTGCAACAACACCTAAACATATGTTTATGCATCATGTGTTTAGGACTGGGTTAAGTACAGTGGTTTAGAAATAGATTTTATGCTTTAATAATTTGTATATAAATTTGTGATGTTGTTGGTCCCATTGGTGTGTACACTAACTAGCCAAAAATCACTTAAGGTGGAGGCTGATGATTATTAGTAGTTTGGAAATGACTCCTGCTGGTCAGGTGACAGCTTCACAATGGCTATTCTGACTGTTTGTGCTAAGCTAAATGAGCTAAGCTAAATATGCTAAGCTAAGCTAAACTGAGTTAAAGGGAGAGTTCAGGCTCTTTAAACTGTGATTTTGAGGAAAACTTGTGAACATTTATTTTCCTGCCCGTTGTAGATAGCTCTTTTAATGACTTCAGATTGTAAAAACAGAATTTAAGCTTCACAGACCTTATAAGCAGTCCAAATGCAGATGAAGTGACTCACTCTAATATTTAAAACAATTTTAAATATCCCTAATTTTGTAGTACTACGTACAAAAGCTATTTTGTATACTTTTACACATCATTTGATTTTGTTTAACATTATTTACAATAAATGTTATACTTAGTTTTAAAAGCAAATAACAGCATCATAAGAAAACAGATAAAATAATGTTTATGCTGAAATAATCATGTAATGCATTACTGTTTTTGCATAAACCACGATGACATTTTCAAGATTAAAATTGCTTCAGGTTAGCAAACAGTGTTAGACGTGGGTCTGTTTAAACTAGGCATTCGTACTGTCTGAGTGTATGCGCTTTCAAAAACAAATTTCGCTGTTTTAAAACAATTTTGATCTTAAAATTATTATGGCATCATGAACCTAAATACCAATTTGTTTTGGGGGGAAAAAATGAAATTCCTGGAAGTGCCATTGAAGTCCATATAAGTAACCATTAATGGTGGTGTATAGGTTTATGAAATAGCACTTGAGAGAACCACATAATATTTCAAGAATTGCAATTTATTTAGGATGACGGCAATCCTGCAGTCAGTTTGTGAAAATGTTCCATGTTAAAACACAGAAAACAATTCAAAATGTTGTAGTAACTACTTCAAGTCTATGTGGTGCTGTCTGAAAGCAAGGAGTAAACACAAGTACAAAACAACAATTACAGCTGCAGCAAATACTGAATCATTATTTGTGGATTGATACTTTCAGTAACTTTAAACTACTACTGACTGGGAGTACTCATTTTGTATATTGACACTGTTTTCGTATGGATAGGACCCCAGTCTGAAGCCCCTCTCTGTGTCAGATGTTATGAAACATAGTCAGACTGATTAAAAATGGACAACTCATGTTGGACAACTTGCTTCAGGTGGGAGAAGACTGACAGAAACTCAAGTTTTTTCATTATATATAGTGATCAAGTTTAGTTCATATAGTCTGTTACCATGGTGATAGACTCAGAGTTATATTTACCTTCTCTTTCTGGAACAGAAAAGAACCGAAAACCTTTTTACTGTGAGGCAACTGGGCTGACCGCTAATCCCCCGTCCTGCCCTCTGAGGGACAATAAAGACCCTCGTTGTCTGTATTGATCATGATTAAACACATAAAATGATGCGTCCAAAAATAAAGTACAGAAAAATCAATAAGGCCAATCATAGATGCAGCTCCACTGTAAACACTGCCTAAAGGCACTTTGGGGAATAGAACGACTGTCCACAGCAACTCCAGATGGTACTGCTAACACACACGCACACACAAAGAGAGATTTAGTCTTGTGACAGTTTCCTGACAAATAATAGATTCTCACATACTGATCATGTGACATCAAGTTGTCAAATCAGAGCAAACAGCTGACGCAGATGTCTGCGGAATCCACATTAATCCACTGCTTCTCGCCTCTTTCCTGTTATTGTTAGGATGAAGGCTCCTCGTCAGACAAACCCGACACGCAAACCTAAAATCATCCTCTGCAACTCAACTTGGGCTGCTGCGTTTCTTCTTCGACTAAGCTGCAAGAAAAAAAAAAGATCAGCAGTTCTCTCCAAGAGCAGCTTCACCTGCCTCCTGCTGACTCTCTAATCTGCAGTTCGAGGTCGCTTCCTGCAGGATTTTCTCATCTAACTACACTTTCATTTTCCTATTTCACCGCTTACTGCTGAATTACAATCTAACAAAGCAAGCAATGTTGCACTACATCCCATTTCCAATTTATTCCACGTCATAGCCCTGCCCCTACCGCCGCACTTCCCTATAATCACTGTTTTCTGCGCTGAATGACTTATCTAACCTCAGTTGGTGGATTCCAGTGCAAAGCATTCACCCACACCTTCTGTGCAGGAGCTCCCCAGCCTCCCACAAAGATGTTAGCCACACTAAGAGGACAACACAATCCAAAAAATAAAGGAGCATTCCATAGCTTCCATAGCTTAGCATTCCATAAAGGAACGCACTTCAACAACCTTTCAATCCAGAGTTTTGATCAAACCTTAGAATGATTATGTGCAACATTGTAACATTAGGAAATCTCTCTCAATCTGTTAATGCATGGTGTATGAGTTGTGGATGACTCTCAGCTACTACCACACCAAACTGTAGTAGGATATCTATAAAACTGACCGATTTATAATCATTTTTGTGTTGGCCAAGGTTGATTAACTGTCACAGCCACTTAGAAAATAATTGACCCCAAATGTTTATTAGTTGGAGATGTGCATTCAGTGATTACTCGCTCATAGTTTCAATAAAATCTGTTCAGTGCTTCATGAGAAATATCGCTAACAGACAAACAGGGTTGACTCTTACACTTATTGCAAACATTTTAGGCAAAGATCTCACAGCGTGTTCTGATCAGTGTATAAGTTGTTAGTAACTCTCAGCTAATACAATACCAAATTTTAGCTCAATATTTGTAAAAAAAAAACACAAAAACAAACAAAAACAGATGCATTTTAGCAATTTTTTGAGTTTGCTGAGATTAGTGGTGAACCTGTTCAATTGAGTCTGTTTCAAAAGTTAAATGGTTGAAGATGTACATCCTTTTATAACTTGCTGAAAGTTTGATTAAAACCTGTTCAGTAGTTCATGAGATGTTTTGCTAACAGACAAAAAACTTGATTCGAATAGTTAACGGAAAAGTAAAGAAATTCTTGTGCAATTAGTTCAAGCTCAAAATACGTGTTGGCAACGACTCTTAGCTACCACCAAACTGAACTGAAGCTAGTTTTTTCTTTTTTTATTAAACTCACCGAGTTATCATTGTTTTTGTGGTTGTTAAGGTCACTTAGCTGGGACGGCCATCTTGCATTCGGGTGACTCTAAATGTTAATGTGTTGGATATGCACATCTAGTGATAATTTTCTGACAATTTCATTTAAATCTGCCAAGTGGTTTGTGAGATATTTTGCTAACAGGTCATCAAACGTCTCCTCGGACTCGGGCCTAGACTAAAACATGATTGGTGGTGAGCGATAATAAAAGCCTCTCAGCCTCCACCAATCACCCTCGGCTTATGCAGGAACACTTTTGACACCTAATCTATCTTTGTGTGGGGTGTGTGTGGAGGGAGGGGGGACTCTAAACGCCTCCTCAGCATCTCACACACATCTATGTGGCAGATCACATCTGTCATCAACAGACACTCAGAGATGTTTCTAAACTGGCATCAAGAAGAAGAATGTCAGCACAGCATCTCACTGCATGTCTGAGTGCGTCACACACACACACACACACACACACACACTGTTCAACAGAAGGCGCATTATAGTAAACACAATGAGTCCGTCTATACACACAATCGCTGCATCTGTGCAGGAGAGTCCCGGGTCTGGACTGATTCTGACATACACTGCAAAATGCAGCCATAAGGAGGAAGGGGTTGGCCATAAATGCTGTTCATTCCAAACGCCTACCTGAAAACGGTCCATTTGACATCTGCTTATTTTCTGGAGTGTGCGCATTCGTTTCTGAACAAAAACTAAATGTTAAAGCATTTGTTACATCCCTCTCTTTAATTCGGCTTGAATTCATTCACACGTAGACGCAAGTGGACTGCGAAGTCAGGTCTTTTGTACATTTTAATTCAATTACTACGTAAATTAAACTAGTCTAGGGGGTCACCCGTAAACAGAATTGGACTAAACATCTCGGTGAACCCATGTGAATCTTAATTTAGTTTCTGATGGGTGAATTTCTATGTTGAGAAGTTTGGAAATGTAAAATAACAGTGTTTTTAAAGGAAGTTCGGCGATACGATTTGAAGACGCGCGAACCGAACGGGGCTCGAGTTTCCGGATGTGTCCTTCCCTCTTGACATTTTCCTGTTGTCGTTTAGATCAATTGTGCTCCAGTATTAAGACTATACGCCCTGTCAAAATTCCTTTGGTTGAATAATTAGGTGTCACCGGCCGGTTCGTGAGGCAGAAGAAGCAGACTGTTGCAGGCCCCGCTGGGTGTCTGCTTCCCCCCCCCGGCAGCTCCCGCTTCGTGCTCCCGTCCTCCTGCAGCCTTCCCTCCACCTAACAGCAGGTCTGAAACCCAATAAAAACAACCGTCTGGAAACGTCACCAATCATACCTTGTATTCCAGTTTGTTGGAGCAGCTCGGAGTCCGTTAGGATCCTAAATAAAGACAGCCCATTGTCCTGCTGCTGTCGCTGATTCCTTCTGTGAGTGCCTGCCTCCTCTCTGCTCCTCCTCCTCCTTTCGCTCATCATCTGTTTACCTCCGTCCCTTCTCTCCTCGGCTTTCCCTCCCTTGTCTTAATTCCTCGTTCCTGATTCAGCATGACTTTTTTGTGTTTATTCGCTCTCTCTACCCATCCCTGCTCATCAGCTCTCTATAAATCAAGTCTTTGTACAAGCATTTCAATAAACATTCTCATTTATTATTTGTAAAAGTCAAAAACTAATGTCGTGACAGAATTTTGGCTTCTTTGTGTGATGACATTGGGAAGTTTACAGCTGTTCTGGTGACTTCCTGACCTTTATTATAGAGCTTTTTTGATGATGGATGACAGTGCAGCGCAGCGAGGACCACTGTGTTTTGCTGACACCTGCTGGTCAAATTGTAAACTGACAGGAAGAGGAAAACAGGCTGAGCAAATCTCAAAATGCTGAACTGGATACACTTTAATGACCAACCTTGGCTCAGTTTCTGCTAACAAGTTAAGAATTTGTGCAACCATTTTAAAAGGAGCTAAGGTGGACGTTATTGTCAGAATGGCAGCAGAACATGAATATCAAAGTAAAAAAAAAAAAAAACTAATCAGTGAAGAAGTTCAATGTTTTGCCAATAATTGTTACAATTATTGTTCCACCTGAATCTGAGGTTTGACAATCGACTGTACCGGTCTAGTCTGACTCACTTGTCATGATTCTGTTGATAACGTCTATGGATAAAATTTCTCAGTCAGTGCAGAAGGGGGTCCAGTTCAACGACTTCAGGGGCGTTCCACTTTTTTGGTGTATACAGGCCCTCCTGGGGAATCCCAAGACGTTCCTTGTGGGACGAGTTCTGTAAACCTCCAGAGGAAGGCGTCCAGGAGGGATCCTGATCAGATGCATGAACCTCCTCAGCTGTTGATGCAGAGGACCAGTGGTTTTACTCTGAGCTCCACCCAGATGATGGAGCAATATCTCAAACAGGTGGAACTATTGGTGACAATAGACTTCCATGTACTCAGAAGATGGAATTGTTTTAAGTTCCAAGTCAGAAAAAAATCCACTGGAATTCTCCTCAAAGTCAGAATTCTAACTCAGAAAGATAGAGATCCCTGACGAACTCAGATCCAGCATGGCTGACTTTCACGTGTAAAGCTGTAATAGCAGCAGTACTGATATATAAACTCAATTCAATTCAGTTTAATTCAAAAATGCTTTATTGATCCTAGAGGGAAATTAAGTGTTGTTGTAACTCATTTAACCAAAGAGTTATTGTAGACGGTGATGGCTGTGGGCAGGAAAGATCTGTAGCGTCTGTATTACAACCAAACTGAAGAAGCCTCCGACTGAAGACTGTTTTTCTATGACAGTCTGATGAAGAGGATGGTCAGGGTTGTCCACAATGTTCTTGATTTTATGTAAAATCCTTCTTTGCACCATCATTTCCAGAGGTTCCACAGTCGTCCCCAGGAGAGAGGCACCAGCTCCCTATGACCCTGATTGGAAAAGTGGGAAAAGAGGATGGATGGATGGATGGATGGATGGATGGATGAGCACAACCATTAGCAAAGCATGTTGGTTTTCTGAGTTGCAACCTACTAACCTCTAATATGTGTCAAACCATTAGCGAGGGTTTCAACATTTTAAACTTTCATTCTAATTTATGTAGTGAGTGGTTTGGAGAGAAACAGAGAGGGTGATTAACTATTTCTGTTCTACACAAGTATGAATTTGTATGATGTAACAGCGAATTCTTATCTCAGGCCAAAATACTCAAAGATGAGGAACCAGCTTTGTCTTTTATGGTAATTTTTTACAAAAATATAGCAAGAATCAATTTCATTGAATCATGACTAAAAACAGTAAAAATAACGAAATGAAAGACGAAGCAATAAGGTTTCAAAACAGTTAAAGATGAAAAGGATTGTTGACTTGATGTTATACATCTAGTTAAGATAAGGTCTGGAAGTTAAAACCTTTGTATAATGAAAATAGATTTTGTTAATGAATATTTTATTTTTTATAATGAATCTTAAAAAATTAAAACAGGTCTGTCACGTCAGCATTATCTGCAGACGAGGTCATATTTTAAAGCTAAAGTACCGTTTTGTCTCAAAGACAGCTTTTTCAAGGCAAACTTCAGTTAGTTGTGAGACATGGTGGTCAAAAGGTCATGTCAGGGGTCACGGTCATTCATGCTACATTTATTTATTTTCTATTTAGGTTTATTGGTTTACCATTTTATTTGTAGTTTGAACATTTGCTAAGGATATATGTCGATTGTGTTCCTGTTGTAGTAACCAAATGTGACCAGAAGAGGGCAGCAGATTTGACTTTATATTTTTTAAGTGTAAATTAAAATACAATTTCTTTACATTTACACCAAGTTTTAAAACAAATCCAATATATTAAAACATTAATGTTCCTTTACACAGAACCTCAATTGAAATTTTCTAAAATACCCATTAAAGTTCTTTAATTGCAGGTTCCTGCACTTCCTGATTCATAAACACATTTTAGGTTTCCTCAAAGGTTTCCGCTTTAAACAATATTGTTGGGACATCATCAGCACTTGCTGAATCCACCCACCCATCCTGTCAGCAGTTTCAGTCATAGTTTACAAACATAAACATGTGATATATCTCTGTTTCATGGTGCATTGTTGTGAAACTGCCTGAGGAGAAAAGGCAGGTCTGCATTGTAAAAGTGGACATCTGAACCCCCATCTTGGGTTTTTCCAATTTGACAGAGATCACCTCCTTTATTCCCCTCTGTCCAAACAGGTTTATTTTGTTTAAAGTGTCCCTTATGACAAAAATGTGGACTAAAAACATGTACAATAGGTTGCCTTCAGGCCCAGGCCTCCCTTGAAAAAGAGATCTGAGATCTCAACGGGACTTGCCTGGTAAAATAATGGTAAATTAAAAATTTGAACATTGACACAAGTCATATTTTTGCAACTGTTGGGTGTTTTATCCTGAGAGCTGAATTGAAGACCTAACTCCTGAAAAAATTAAATAACATCTTGTAAAAACTATTAATTCTTGCAGAAAGTTTGCTAATTTCACCCAGCAACAGTGATTTATTACTATGGTATGTTAACCTAATGTACAGTAGATATTTTTGAACCAAGCTATTGTATTTGTTTGTGCAATTTAGTAATCAGAAATATAAAAAAATATTTTTGGTTCTTACACTTCTGGCTTAAAAGCAAAATAAACAAAGTACATTTTACTGAAAACTTATCAAAATCAGAACTGCAAGATAAAATAAAAATAAATAAATAAACTTATAGAAAAGTTAAGATTTCTTGCCTTTAAAATTATATTTTGAAATTGGATTCTGTGAAAAGATTAACAATTATCTCACTTTTTGTAGACAGCTGTTTAAATGTCCTCATTTTGGAAAACCAGTTTACACGATTGATGAGCTAAAGGCTAGTCTGAAACCAAAAGACATTGATGCCATTTTAAGAAACCAAAAGTTCATTAATACTCATTTTAAACTTTTACATTGTGATCATGGTGTGAATGCTTAATGCTGAAACATTTGTGCTGAAAACCTAAAATTGCTGAAACTAGTCTGAAAATAGCTTAAAATGTAGTTGAAACAGAAAGTGCACGTTTTCTGAATTAAACAAAAAAATGCTCAAATTATTATAAAACAGTGAATGTGAAAACAACAAAAACTAAAATTCTCTAAAAAGTGGATAAAAACACTGAAAACAGCTGGAATTAGCAGAAAGAAGCTGAAAGCACAAAAATGTTGAAAAAAGCAAAAAAGGTCAGAATAACTAACAAAGCAGAAAAAAGTTAAAACAGCTAAACAGAAGCTAAAACTACCACAAAGTTATAAAAAACAGAACAAAACAAAAGATAAAAAGTACAGTAAATATTTATAAATATTTTTTCTAAGGGTTTTAAGGATGTTAAAGACAGCTCCATTCATTTTCAATGATGAAAAACACGGCCAAAAAAGCTAAATATCCCAAGAAGTAAGATATTCTTAAATACCAAAAATCATAGCCAGAATGTCCTGAAGGAGCTGAGTGTTTTGATATATAAATTGTTAAAATAGCACAAAAATTGTGCAATGAGTTAGGTGCCAAAAACATACAGAAGAAAAATTTATCTCAATTGTTACATGAATTTTCAAGAGTACCATAATAAACTCACCGGGTACTTTATTAGGTCCACCTGTCCAACTGCTCATTAATGCAAATGTTGAATCAGCCAATCACATGGCAGCAACTCAATGCATTTAGGCATGTAAACATGGCCAAGATGATCTGCTGCAGTTTAAACCGAGCATCAGAATGGAGAAGAAAGGTGATTTAAGTGCCTTTGAACATGGCATGGTTGTTGGTGCCAGACAGGCTGGTCTGAGTATTTCAGAAACTGCTGATCTGCTGGGATTTTAACACACAA
>JARVJO010000096.1:2116959-2128924 GCA_031762555.1 Cynodonichthys magdalenae | reverse complement strand
AAGGATAAAAATTCAATGTTATAAATTCAATGTCTAAAAATATTCAGATTCTGATGAAACTGTTTATCTTCCATAAAGAGACAGTAAATTACATTTTATAGGTTGTATCCCTTTGCCTACATGAAGCAACATTTGTAGGTTTTGGTTAGATTCACACATGTTCCATCCTTACATTTGTTGATGGATTAAAAAAAACTCCTTGGAAATTTTGTAGTCGTGGAAATCTCTTCAAATCCATCCTGACTTTCAGTAATCTTTTCTCCCAGTTGAATTAAGAAAGTTCTTTGTTATTGCTACTTAAAAGAGGGTGGATTTTTATGCAATCACTTATTTTACATTACATATTTGCATTTGATTAATATTATGTAGAAATTAGATTTAAATTTGACATTTTAATTTTCTTTTGTTTATTGTTAAAAATGCAAATTTATATTGATCTGGATTTATTTATAATAACTATTTATTTACAAAACATCCAAAAGGGTAAATAATATTTATAGGGACTGTAAATACACATACAAGTCTTAGATCTTATACTTTGCAATTGGTTGTAGTCATTTACTTTAAGCAGTAAGAGAATCAGTGTAAAAATATTTACAATACTAACCCTGAGAGGGACGTCTGCTGCCTCGTATCAAACAAAACAAACTGAATAAAATGCTTAAAATTAAAACTAGCGCGGAACCACAGGTTGCTTTTTCACAAGTGGGTCTGCCGGGCTCGGCCCTGGCTCTGATACTACCTCTGCATGTGGCTCAGGGGCGCATCAGAGGTGGGCTCATTTTACTCACCTTGTCTGAATGCTCGGAGGACACAACACGCATCAGACCCGGACCGAGCTGTTTTATGAAAGAGGCTAAAGTGTTATGAGAACATGTGATTTGCAGCCATTGTTACTAAAGCCACAGACAGGCTCGGATTAAAATGGAGTCCTTACAGCTGCAAAACATTTAACTGAGAACTTAATTAATTTTCTGCATATTATTTGGGCTTCAAATTTGAACATTTCTTTACAATTCTAAAGGTGAAAAAGATCTCGAGAAAAGAGAGATGCCTCGTGGTACGAAAAACAGTTTAAATACAGAGACTTTCTTGAAGCCTCAGGAAAATAAGTTGTTTTTTCCCCAGAAAATAAGCAGGCAATGTATAATAAGTGTAAAAATCCAGACACTTCTTCAAAGTACTCAGGTTTGTTTGTTTAAGGAATACACCCCACTGCATCAAACTGTGCTTGGCTACAGTGTCTTTTATGACACCACTATGTTTTGGTGACTTCACTTTTCTCAACCAAATTTTTTCCCAATACAAACACATATGAAATACTGTTTTGACCTTTGTTATTTTGGCCTGGAAGTGTATCAACAAACACTCCAATATTTTGTTTGGCCGCCTTTAGCTTTGATTAATGCACATATTCGCTGTGGCATCGTTTCCACAAGCTTCTGCATTGTCACAATATTTATTTCTGTCCAGATTGGCCTAAATTTATCGCTGAGATCTTGTAATGATGATGGGAGATTCGATCAGCACACCCCAAAGATTCTCAATGGGGTTCAGATCTGGACTCTGTGGTGGCCAATCCACGTGTTCTACTGTTGTCTTTGTACGATTTGATTTCACCAAATGTTTACGTGATTGATGATCATAATAACTCAAGACTATTTTACGACCCAATCTCGTCCTTGAAGATGTTTTCCCACCATCTTTCCCATTATTAATAACACCTTGGATGGTTCTTAACTGGATTTTAGTAGTTTCAATAATCTCCTCTGATGCTCTGCTTGATGCCAGTAATTTGACCCTTCTTTAACCAATGAGAAACCACTCACCGCATCAGTAAAAGTAAAATAACTTATCAGCTGAAACATAATCACCCATGTAGTAATTATCCCACAGGAGGCTCCTACCCATTTAATTAGTTAAATCCAGGTAATGATCTTTTTTAGTCAGGCAGTGCACATTTACAGCTTTATTGTACATTTATTATACAAGTCATTTTAAAGCTTTTTTACTGTTTGTTACCCGTTTACTACAGACATGCTTCTGAAGTTATTACACTTTGCATAGCCTGGTTGATTCGCTTCAAGCCAGTTGATGGAAACATGTCTGATTCACATTTCTTATTTTTTCCTTTTTGCAAAATTTTAAATATTTGATCAAAATTCGAATTAAAATTGGATGGAAACACGGACTATGTCTGCGGGAAAAACACTGTTACACTTTAAAAATGTGTGAGAAAGAGGTCTGTAATTTTAGAATGGCCTCCGTGGCTTTGACCCGGTCTTGTTTTTGTGTTTGAGTGTGTCCTCACGCTGAGAAGGTCCTGTTCCTGCGAGTGGGCAGGGGGCTGGGGATGAGGAAGCCTCTTAAAGGGGAGGGCGAGCGCTCTCTAAACTTGGCTGGAAGTTGCAGGGACACTGAAACAAATAAAAAAAGAGAGAGAGAGAAGGGTAAATAATATTTATAGGGACTGTAAATACACATACAAGTCTTAGATCTTATACTTTGCAATTGGTTGTAGTCATTTACTTTAAGCAGTAAGAGAATCAGTGTAAAAATATTTACAATACTAACCCTGAGAGGGACGTCTGCTGCCTCGTATCAAACAAAACAAACTGAATAAAATGCTTAAAATTAAAACTAGCGCGGAACCACAGGTTGCTTTTTCACAAGTGGGTCTGCCGGGCTCGGCCCTGGCTCTGATACTACCTCTGCATGTGGCTCAGGGGCGCATCAGAGGTGGGCTCATTTTACTCACCTTGTCTGAATGCTCGGAGGACACAACACGCATCAGACCCGGACCGAGCTGTTTTATGAAAGAGGCTAAAGTGTTATGAGAACATGTGATTTGCAGCCATTGTTACTAAAGAGAAGAGGAGAATCACAACAAATGCTTCACTGCAGCTCCCTGTGCTGCTGCTCCAACACAACCAGTAATAATAAAAAACAGGGCAGAGACCTGGGCTCTATTACAGGAACACTTGGATCAAATGCTGCAGGTGACAAAATGGAAAACCTTCAATAAAACTTTTTATAGCTTCAGTCCTTCTTAGAATTTGAGCAGATTTCCCAGAGACCTTTGTGCTGTCCATTTCCTGTCCAAAAACATTTTATCACAGTGTTGGTCATGGTTGCAGCCAAGTCCGCGAGTTCACAAACTTGCTGGAAAAACAGCAAAATACCAGGAAGCAACTCACACTCCAGTGTTGTACTTACAGATTTACATGGGTACTTCACACAAGTTAACATTTTGATTTTATTTCATTTTTAGTGTTATGTTTTATGTTCCAATTGTTTTGTTCCATCATTTGTTCTATTCTTGCTGAATGGAAATATAAACCAAACATCTCTGAATAAAGCAAAACAAGTTTTTTTTTTAAATTGGCTGTGACCAACTCAAGTGACTCAGATCATTTTGAGTGACTCTGATTAACCATATTCCATCAAGTGAACTGAATTCACCACCACCTCATATTGTGCCTCCTGAATGAGAAGAAGCTCCGCCCACTATGGCCTCTGTGTGCGAGACTCTGTTGCATTTAGAAATAGAAACACTTAACATCAAAAACAAAGTTTATAGCAGGATTATTATTTAAATCCTATAACAACTTTCCAGTACATTTTGACTGTGCCTACAGACTGCAGCAGATTAACCCTCCTGCTGCTCTTGGGTCAAAATGGCCCACAAGGTCTTGTGAGTCAGCTGAAAAAAACCACAGGTTTAAGTGAAATGTTTTCAATAAATGATTATATTCTCAGTTAAAACAAAAGTGAAGAACTGTATTTTACAGAATCACTGGAAAGTTTTTTTTATTTATAAAAGATTTACAGGCAGATTTAGAAACATAACTAAAGCACTAGATGTGATTTTGAACATTTACATTTTGCTGTGCTTCTGTTGAAATTTACTACCATTATTTCTGGATTTTTCCCTCCTTTAAATAAAGAAATATTTATCATTCCACTATACAATTAGACACTTTCTAGGTGAAAAAAAAAAAGTTACATTATGATATAACAAACACTGAATTTATACAAACAAAAAGCTAAATTTGGGTGACAAACACATTTCACAAGGCCTACAGTATACCAGAAGTGCAATATATCGCTGATTTTATTTATTATTATATTTATTATCATTTTCATCATTATATTATTTTATTTAACAGCCTACATTTGAAAAAAATACTTTGTCAGTTATTTTAGGTGAAAGTTTAAAAGGAGGGTATGAAAAAAAAATTTTTCACATTCAAAACTATAACTTTTGAGAAATAGACGCAGTGTTTTAAAACTTCATGATCATGATTCATGTAATTCTGGTAACACTGATCAATGAATTGCAATTTATTTTCTATAAGCTCGACTGGCACATATCTTAAATTCATAGAGAATTATTGATCAGAACAAAAACTGATATTAAAAGAAGCTTAAAGTGCTTTAAGCTCACTGATGTGATGTTAGATAATAAAATATTTGTAAGACATTTAAAAAAAAAAGGCCAAAAACTACAAAAATCCCTCCTAAATCGTTAATTATGTTAAATAATATGTATTCACCTGGAGAAGTTGGGGATCCTGCAGAAGTAAGAGGAGGGGTACCGGGTTGAGATCCTTTGACAGGTGTGGCCTCAGAAGACATGTTGGAGGAGGCGGAGTCAAAGGGTCAACAGGTCCGAGGTTGGTGGGGTCAGTTCAAAGTTACAGCTCAGTGACAGCTGCAAGGACAAGAGAGTGACTTTAAATTTGTTACACACAAACACCCACCCCCACAGTCAAAACTGCCAAAACAAGCTGGATTTTGAGTCTGAGCTCAGTAAACTTTATAAATCCTGTTTATTTTTGTTCCTTGGTAAACATCTCTGTTTTCTGGTCACTTCCTGGTGCATTTGGATCCCCCACACCCACCCCTGACTGTCGCCCAGAAAAACAAATTTTAAGAGTGAGACAGTGACCAGCTGGTGGCATGGTCACAGCCCTCGTTACCACGGCAACAACAGTTTGAGAACTGTTCGATGCTGCTGTGACCTGATTGAGAACGGACCTGTTATTCAACTTTGGACTGACACCATCGTTTGTCAAACGCCAGTTAGAGGAGCGGAGAAAAGAAACCCTTCTGTCGGCCACTCGTGAACATAATGAAAGGATATAATTACAGAGGAAACAGGAAGAGTTCAGTTCATTACTGGATTTCCACAGCTAATAATATTAAAATAGATTACTCATTAAAAGATGGACTTATTGCAAGTGTTCCTAATAAAACAATGATTAGATCTCGTGGTAAATTAAGAGCGCTCTCAAAGCAGAACATTCAATGTAAAAAAAAAGGTCAACATTTTAAGTGCAATATATTTTATAATGTTTGTTGTTACACGTTCATGTAAACGTTACACTTTGTAACTGTTTGCACGTTCTCTCTGTGCATGTGTGGGTTTTCTCCAGGTACTCTGGTTTCCTCTCACAGATCAAAGGCATGAATGTTAGGTTAAGTGGAAACTCTGAACCGTCTTTTCTCTATGTAGCCCTGTGATGGACTGAAGACCGGTTCTGGGTATAATCCAAATATGGGCACAAGTGACCCCCATGACCCTAAAAGAAAGAAGGGGGTGAAGATAATGGATGGATGTCTTCTTTAATCCTGTGTGTCTCACTGCTATTTTTTTTCTAAATCTTGGCAGAGTGCACTAGGGGTTGATTGAGGTCAAGATGTTTTCTGATCCATTTTGATGTAGACATCAATGATTCTAAAATGTGAAAGACGGATTATTGTTTAACGTCAATAAAGGCTTGCTGAGCAACAGAAAGCTGGAATTCTGCAGCACCTAGACTGCTGTGTCCCCATTGCTTTCTAAAATAAAGAAAAAGATAAGTGGTAGCTTCTAACTACCGTTGCTGCTGTACTCTGTTTTGCTTTCTTCTGAGCAATGATCACCAAAGTCATTCCTTTACTCTACAAAGAGACCTAAAACAAAGTGGTAAAAACACTGAAAAAAACAGGTCAGATTGCTTTAACACATGGGGCATGAATCTTTTGTTGATCGGTTTTCTGTCACTGTACTCAGCATTTTGATACCTTTTGTTCATCTGGTGCCAAAATCCTGCTTGAATGAAAATTGTTTTATACTGCAGTGTAGAGCAAATTATTTGTTCTTTTGTGTCTGAGAAACTCTATGAACCGGGTTTTGTTTGAAGTGTGCTTTAGGTACGGTACAGTATCAGTATGGTATCAGTTATAACTGAATCCATCTGACTTGTAAATAAATCAAACCTTCATTGACTTCCACAGTATCTGAGCACAGAATCCTCTCTTCTAAATCGTATGGGATTTTTATTTCTCATCTCTCTTACACATAAATATATATAAAATACTTAAGACACACAAAAACTGAGAAGTCACGTACAGTTCAGGATTTTTTCCCCAGTGTAACAAAGTGTTTCCACAGTGACTTTTTGAGGCTCACTCTAGTCTGATAAAAAGTGCTGTAGGGGAGTGAGAGACAGGTATGTGGTTTCTGTGGTGACCCCTTTCAGCCACTGGCAGCAGCCTTAACATTTATCCTGTTTATCTTTATAGTTCTAAGACAGTTTATGCATCTGAACATCAGCATTTGTCAGCTTAGATTATTGCAAAAGGAAATCCTAAATTATTACTGGGCGTTCAAGAAGAAACTACTGTTTGTTGAAATTTAAAAGGCAGTGCCTTCAAAATTGTATTCAGATTTTTAAATCTTTGTTTTATTTAGGATTTAAAGAACGAACATATTCTCTAAATGTTGTGCAGCTGATGTCATCAATGATGTATTCGTTAGGAAAGCACCAATACTGATAAGTACTCATATAGGTGAGTACCCAATTGAACGTACTTGTACTCGGTTTGAGAAAAAAAATTGTAATTAAATCAAATCAATCCATTCGTTACTGACAAACTTTGGGCCAATTGCTTTAATTGCCTTTGGCATAACAAATGATTTCAATTCTATTACAATTTTCATTTTATTTAAATGTTTGATAAGGTTGTTTTGAAATTCAAATTATTCCATCTCTCATAAATTCTCACAATTCCAATTTAAAATTTATAAGGGCTGAGTCATAGTCACACTTTGGAGCACGCATGCACCCTCGCCAGCGGTGGAGTAGTTTATACCTGGTGCTTACGTTGTTGTAGCTTTCTCCAAAAGGACACGTGGAGGTACGCTTTATAACTTGTGAAAATGTAAGTAGGAGAGCAAAAGCTTGACAGATAAAAACTATTTGAATGGTGTGCGGCGCACACAGTCTTTGCGGAGTTACAAAAATTCAGAGGTGCACGACCACATGCCGGGACAGCGACAAATGTGCCCCCTCACACCTGGCACGACTTAACCTAGCTTTACTTGGAATGTATCAAGATTCCCCAGCTTTTCTTCTCATGGAAAGCTTCTGGAAAAAAACTCCTGTAATTTACCAGAAATTTCCCGCCCCTTTCCAAGCACAGGGAGGAGCGAATTGGATTGCTATTCACTGTTGCCAACTCCTCAATAAAAGAACATGTCACTATTGGTTGTCCTAAAAGCTGGCTAGAAAACATCATCATCATCATTATCATCATCTAATTTGCATTTTTGGACATATTTGCGATCTAGGTTGTAGGAGAGATGTACTATGTATCAACATCAAAGAAAAAAAGTGAGAAAAACACTCCAAATATGCTTTGAACTGCAAATTAACTTTATTAAACGATTTAATTACTTAAACGGTTTGGTTAGATCAGGGGTGAGCAATCGTGGTCCCCGAGGGCCGCAGTCCTGCAGGTTTTACTTTTTAATTGCTTCAACACAGCTGATTCAGTCATTGAATACTTTCCAAGTTCTGCAGAAGCCTGATAATGGAGCTGGGCGATATGGCCCAAAAAACAAATCTCCGATTTTTTTCATCCCAAATTTGATTTTCGATTTTAATCGATTTTGTTTCCCACTTAGAGTGCCTCTGTTTCAGGTGTTGAAACAAATTTGTTGTATTCCTGCTTTTTGTGGCAGGAGCCTTCAAACAGATTTTGCAGTGAGGTGATTGTTGCTCCAAGTCTGAGGTTTCAAACCTAACCAGTTCCAGATAACTGAAGAAACAGTGTCTTTTTTGGGAAGTAGATCCTCTTTGCTAGCTGCCATATTGTCATGTCGTGTACCAAGCGTCTTCAGGGACAGGTGGGGTGACCTCTGAACTACAGAAGCCCCAAAGAGTGCACTGGTGGGAAAACAAAAAAATCCAGATTTTCCTCAAATTAAATCTTTATAAATGGCAAATTTGAATTAATCGATTAAATCCATTTATCGCCCAACCCTACCTGATAATCACCCATTTATTCAAATCAGATGTGTTGGAGGAGAGAAACAAGTAAAACATGCAGGACTGAGGTCCTCAATGCCCACGCCTTGTTCGCTAAGATCCACATTAAATACATAAATTTTGTGAGAAAATCAAATGTAAGCAACAGACTGTTAGATGTGGACGAGGTAAAGAAGTGACTGAGGCTGTGCAGAGATTTATTTTTGTGCCACAGTGTCAGTAAAAAAAAAACATTACAGAAAAAAAAATGACATCCCACAAGGGTAGGAGCAGCAGCATGCTCATTTGCCCCGGTCTCCTCTCAGCGGACTGAAAACTTGCTACATTTAGCGACAAAGTTAAGTTAGCAACACTGTTTCTATTAAATTAGTAACCAATTGTACACCAAAAAATTCAAATAGTTGAAAATGAAAGCAAAGAAAGAGTGTGTGAAAGAGCTTTGCAGAACAAGAAAATGGTTAAAAACAACATTTACAGGATGGATCATTTACCATTCAGTTAGCATTCATTGGCAGAAGGAGCCTAAAAGCACTTTCCAGTCAGAAGAACCAGAAAGAAGAGTCCGATCGGTGTTAACTCAATAAACATCAAGCTAATGTAATCGATGCATCTCTGCATCTTCAGATTTACTGCATCACTCAATATCATTTTCTGCTGTGTCCAACTATAACAAACGTCCATCTAATTTAGCTCAACACAACTAAAATGACTTTGTATAAAAACAAACAGAGGATGCAATTTTGAGAACAGGGAGGGTTGAGAATACGAAGCAGGAACACAGCAGATAAACAACTAGTGAAAACATGATAAAGCTTGTTTGTCTTCACTTTTATCAGTTTTGAAGGCAAGAGAAGATTTTCCTAACTGGTACTTATTTAATTTAAAATGTTCTTTAGGCTCCTGTTTTTCAGATGACTTTCAATTCATCCTGAATTATGTGATCACCTCAGAGAGAAGCCTAACTTTTCAGTTTTGGTTTTAAACCTGAAGCGCTTGGCTTTATGTGCAGGAGAATGTTTCAGCAATCAAAAGAACTCAGCTGTATCTAAATTAGTAATGTAAAAAGACTGAGCTGCTTATCGTCAATTATAAAACAAACTCAATAAACATAATGCTTATTAAGGGATATTTATGATCTTGAGGTAATTATCATATACTTCCAAGAAGAGCCATTTGATTATGAAAAAACAAAACAAGGCAACATAATGAATGCCCTCACACTGTAGGTAGTTTTCCAAATTTGCTATGATCCAGCCACGTCCTAATAGGTTGTGGAAAGCATGGCAGGGTCATCATCCAGAATGATGAGGTGCTACGAACAATTATTTCTTTACTTTATCCTTCGGTATCACATGCTTTGTTGCTTTGTTATCTTGAATTATTCTTAAAGCTTAAAGCTTTATTTTAACTAAGTAGAGCTTCAAAAAATACAGTTTCCGAGAGCTAACAAGCTCCTCTGGTTCTGCTCCACATGAACAGGTGAGCTCACGGCTTTCCTCACCTCCTCATGTACTACAGATCTGCCCAAAAAGGGACAGCTGAAAATGCGATTTTTTCTTTTATCATTTGATGAATATTTCCCTCCCTCACTTCCGATACCTATCATGGTTCTTCCACATGATTAGGTGATTTAGTTGCAAAGGGTCAATACCAAAGTTAAAAACTTACAGTTGGGAGCTTCTGGTTACAAGCAGAATGTTTTTTTTTATGCTCCTTCTCCAAAACTTCTATTTTCAATAATTCAACCTAAACAATCCCAACTTGGCAGTAATTAAACACTGGATTTGCCCTAGTACATCTTCATATACCATGTTGTCCAGACCAAAAAGCCACCACAGATGTCAGAACAAGGAGCCACAGCAGTCACCGCCACCATATATGCACGATATATGCTACGTAAGAAAATATGCAACCAGAACGAAGGGTAAACCTGTTAACTAAAGAGCAACAAGATTTAAAAACAAACATGCAGCTATTGCCGTAAAGCTAGATGGGATTCAGTCTACATTGACCAACCATAAACAATAGTTTATTTGATCTGGAATATAGCCTTTACCAGCGACAATCAATGGAGGCACAGGTAGCCTCAATGTTAAACTAGCAGAATAGTTTACGCTTCAACAAGAGAATGGCTTCATTTATGTGGGAGTTATTTTTGTCTGCACAAACACAATTCTGTGTCTCTGTCAGTAGTGCAAACACAAAGACAAGCTGTGTTCTTTGTTATTTTCCAGACTCACACACAGCTTTGTGTCAGACCCTGTGAAATATTCCATTGGTCCTCTGTGGACGACCTGCCACCCAGAGACCCCGCTGACAGGGCACATACCAGCCCACTGGGACACAACACTCAGTCATGGAGACATCATACTAGCTCTCAGAACACACACACAACTTTGCAGAGATAAACATAAGTGACGACGAGGCCCCCAAACTGATTGCTCCCAGACTTTAAACAGAAGAACAAAACAAAGCTGATTCAGTTCACTCGGTCAGAGTTTCAGTGAAGCTGCTTTTGAATTTCAAATACAATCATATGAAATCTTCTAGAATCACGCGCACAGAGGCCTGGTCCAGTACAACTAATTTATGGGGACATTGCGTTGACTTCCAATAATTTCTACAGCCTAACCCTGAACCCTTACCCTTAACCAGTGGTGTCTAAAGTCGGTCCTCAAGGGCCAGTGTCCTGCATGTTTTACCTGCTGCCCTGGCTCAACACAGCTGAACCTAAGGAGTGCTTATTAGTGGGCCTCAGCAGACCTTGATGGCAAATTGAAAAGGTAAATCATCTATTTGAATCAGCTGTGTTGAAGCAGGGACAAATCTAAAACTTGCAGGAGACCAACCTTTGAGGACCGGAGTTGGACATGCCTGCCCTAAACCTAACTTCACAGGTGCATACCTGACCCTAACCTAAACTTCAAACCTTAGTCCTAAACCTAACCCCCAACCCACCAACGGCATTTCCCCCAATGGGGACTAGGCTTAGGTCCCTATAAGTACCAGTAGTGGTGTATGGCAAAAATCACGCCCACATAGTAGGAATGCGCAATATAAACAATATACGATATAAATTTGGCCTATGATAGAGATCTGTAGTCTACCGGCCAACCGTGGTAATGATTGTTGATGTCGTAACCGGCTGGAGTCAAAACAAAGAAAGCAGGGAGCAGTGTGGCTGAGAGCGCAAAGGAAGAGCAAAAAGTTGCAAAACATAAATTATCTGGACTTTGTTCGGGTTTAACCTCCAGCCGTCTTAGGAGGAACTCGGCAGATGTCACGGTCAGACAGCGGGGCGACTGTCAGTGCAGGTGAAGTCAGTGTGAGCACCAGCAGAGTGAAGCTCGCTGAGTCCAATGGACCTCGTTTCTCCTGCAGTTATAGCGCGATGCTGTCTCAGTCGTCTGTGTGCGTCTTCATAGGCAGCCCAGAAAATAGAGATCAGATGGACAAATATAAAGAAACTGCGTTAACGCGCGTTAAAAAAATTATTGCCATTAATTGTCGGCTGCGCGATAACGTGTTAAAGTACCCAGCACAATTTAATTTAACGAGGTAGTAATCATAGAGATTATGCTGCTGCGCTGCACAATCAGGTCTCCTGTAAAATTAGATTTTTAAGGAAGAACTTAAAAATCTCATTT
>JARVJO010000096.1:2098056-2110487 GCA_031762555.1 Cynodonichthys magdalenae | reverse complement strand
CGCTTTTTGAGGTGGTCTCGGTCCGCTTCCAAACGAACTCTGGTGCGGTTCACTTCTGGTGTGAATACAGACCGGACTTGAACCCAACCAACTACATAAAACATGCACCTTTTTGGACTTCACAGGCCTCCATTGCTAAGCTAAATAAACTGAAATCATACCTGATTCTTCGTCTTCTGCTTAGCCGCTCTGCTGCGCGAACGTAGTGGGTCAGGATACGCCTCGTTTGGGTTGCAGCACACATTTACTGACACCGCTCCAAAATTAGAATATCATTGTGAAACCACCATTAACTTAGCTGCTTTTGACAATTTTAATGGCATTACAGTTGTACTATGAGCATAAATGTGCACATCAGAACCGCAGCACACAGGACTTCCATGTTTTTTTCTGGGTCTCTGTGCCCAGTCCCGCCCCTGTTCTTTCTGTCCAATGGGAGCAATGATCTTTACCCTCGTGTCTTTGTTTACAAGTTATAGTTCGTTTGCAAAAAAGTACAATGTGAATACAAACCGCACCAAACGAAAAAAATAAAGTCCACTTTTGGTCCGGACCAAACAAGCGGACCAAAGCACTTTCCTGGTGTGAATACACCCTAACATTTATTATAAAGATCAAATATTTTGACTGTGTGTAAGGTAAAGTCAAAATAAATATCAGAATCAAAGCTTTGCCTAAATTTCTATTTCTCATGCTTGTTATAATGATCTGTGCGAGGTTGGTGGGAAGTGTGTGTGTCTCAGCCTTACTCGATTGGAAACCAATCACCACAGAGTACTTTGACATTCTCTATGTCATCGTGACAAAGGAAGCGGAGCTGGACTTCACTGAGAGCTGTGGGAGACACCACGTCACTCATTCACCCCTGCAGAAACAGAAACCAGAGATTCAGTCAGTCTGAAGTCATCATGTTGCCCCATGTTACGCAAAGATTAAGAACTGGCAGGTTGATGTCAAAGAATCATACCGTCAGACGCTCAGAGAAGACATCAGCAATAAAAAATTTACAAAATGTTTTTAAATAGGTATATCTAATGGGTGTGCAACTAAACCTAAATTACAAAAAGTCATTGATCAAACCTGTCATAACAAATGAAATAAACTCACCATTTTTATCAACTAGAAAAAAGTCTAAATTTGATTAAACCTTTTGTCAACAAGAATGCAAGTTTGGTGTTTCAGACAACGGTACACGGATCAGCAACTTTTCCTGAACGTTTATGGATTACAAATAAGAACCTAACTTTATCTGTCATAACAGGTTGTAAAAATCATTTTAAACTTAAGTCATAGATAAATGTAACCTTTTCATTTATTTCATGTTTTGGAGTAAACTTGTACATTAAGCTGCTGTGATTGGGATAATTAAATTCTCCTGTTGCAGGAAAAAGTTTCACCCAAGCATCAGGTAGATCAGTGTTTCCCAACCCTGGTCCCCTAGGCACACTGTCCTGCATGTTTTAGATGTTTCCCTGCTTCATCACAACTGATTTCAATTGATAACTGATTAACAGGCTTTTGTTGAACTGCAATCATTTGAATCAGGTGTGTTAAAGCAGGGAAACTTCTAAAACATGCATGGCAGTGTGCCTTGAGGACCAGGGTTAGGAAATACTGAGGTAGATGACCGGACAATTTATTAGAAATTGTCTACATTAAAAGACCAAGTCACGTGATTTTTATTTGTCCTGATGGACAGAACCCGAGACTGATCTGTTCTTACAGTATGCAAATAAATGCCCCGTTCACAGTCGAGTACAGGCTTAAGAAATATACACAATGAAAGTACCGGTACTTTATTTTTTATTACCAAAGAAAAAACTAAGCATCGTTTGCGTAAGTTTACATGGCAGGCATGATTACTATCAGCAAGTTAAAAAGATACAGTCAGAGCTGCTACAGGAAGCTTCGCAATGATGCAAGGTAGACGGAAGGTTTGAAATTAAAAATTAATTACAAGACTGTAATGACACATATAAACTGGAAATACAGTTTTTAACTCGAACTGTTTGTGTTTTTACTTACTCTTATTTGCGGCTTGCGTTAATTAGCACCCATGCTAACCTTAGCTAACGTTCGGTTGCTAAGCTAACGTACCTGCTTTCAACAATCGGACTGGAAGAAAGTGGAACACAACTTCAATCCTGTGGTATCAGTCGGTACTGTCGCTACTCCGGACACAACATCGTAAAGCACCGGCTTGTTCCCGACTCTCAAAGCCGTTTCATGACTGTGTCGTGTCAACACAACCTGTACTCTTCTGCTTGGATAACAGCTGGATGTTTTCTTCCTGTTTGTAGCCGCACTATCACGAATGACGTCACCCCAAAGACTTCTTCTTCGTGTGTTCAGACTTTTGGCAACGAATAAGTCGTTGCTTTACTGCAACACACTGGACTGATTTGTCACCTCTGAGGTTTTTACTTGGAAAAATGCTGTCCAGTTTCGTAGGATTTGTCTGTAACTTGTTTGGTCAAAAATGCCAATTTATTTTTACAGTGATTGTTTTATGACAGCAATAAAAGCATTTTTACTGTGGTAAATCAAAGAGAAACAGACATTAAATCAAGTAAAATATACAACAATGTAAACCAAAAGGTGTGCACTTCTTTTAGAATGCAGTGTTGTCAGGATGTCTAAATAAAAACCAACAGTTACTCTGTAAATTAAATCCTATGTGTAAAAAAACAAAACAAGGGTGAGTGTAATGAAATTAATCTGTTGTAGCAGTGTGATGATTAAATATTACCATATTTGCGTGGCTGTAACTGCAGCCATAACAATTGCATATATTTGCATAGATTTTTGTACTTGTTTCTTCTTGATCATTTTAGGTTGTGAGAAACTTTTCCCTGAGAAACCAGAGGGTTTTGGCAAAGTTTCCTGCATTGCTGCCAGAATATGAAAATGATAAAGGCACATATGCAAAGAAGTTGGGATGTTGTGTAAAACATAAATAAAATAAAATGATTTAAAAATCCTTGTCAATATATATTAAATTGAGTACACTACAAGGAAAAAATATTTAATGGTCAAACTGATAAACTTTATTTATTTTCAAATATTCACTCATTTTGAATTTGATGCCTACAACATGTTCAAAAAAAGCTGGGACAAAAACAATAAAAGACTGGGAAAGTTGAGGAATGCTCAAGGAACACCTATAAAGAGCATTCCACAGGTGAACTGGTTAATTGGAAGGTGTGTCATGACTGGTAAGGAGCATCCCTGAAAGGCTCAGATTGCAAGAAAGTGTAAAGGCCTAAAAACATAATTGAATACCTGTGACCTTAAATTTCTTAGGAAGTAGAGCAAGATAGGGTTTGGCTGACAATTGATTTTTCACATGAGCTCATATTTGGTTTGGACACTAGGTGCATGAAGGCATCCCAGGCCCACAAGCAATCAACCTATGGGGAATAATTGATTGGAGGTAGATATATACTGTCAAGGTCGAGGTGAATGAACCCAGGAGCAGGCAGACACGAGGAGCTTTATAGAATAAAATATTTAATAAACAAAACAAAAAGGCTGATGTGGCAGCAATACAACAAAAAAACTCAAGGAGCACGAGGAGCCCATAACAGTAGGGTAAACCAAACAATGAATCAGCGGGGAATGAGGAGATGAGAAGAGAATATATACCAACAGGAAGAAGAGAGAAGATGACCAACAGCTGGGGAGAACTAATTACTAAACTGACACAGGTGAGTGATATGACAAGAGGGAAAGCAGAAGGAGAAGATGTACTAACTCAGAGGGAACACAAGAGGGAGACAGGAGACGAGACAAAACACAGATCACATCCTAACATATACAGGACTGAGGGTGATTAATGGCACAGGAAAACAAAAATGCAAGGAGGAATTATCTAAAAATGTAATCTATGAAATTCAAATGGATCAGAATCTAAATTATCAGGAAGCTCCAAAGGAACAAGATCAGAGTAGAAGCAAAACAATTAGACTAAAAAAAACCTGCCACAATAACAAACAAAAACACATCTAATTTCTAATATGAAGTAAGGTCTGGACATTGATGACAAGCTGAGTTTTCTCACTCATTTTGCCAAAACCTCTTTTGTGTATGATAAATATTATACCAGTATTTCCAACCTAGCTAGATGTTTTGATGAATTTTTGCATGTCATTTTAATTTTTATAAAGCTGCAGGAGGAGGAGCAAATTATATTTAGCTAAATCATTCGAGAAATTTTTATTGTACAGTTAGTTTACAGTTTACCAAATTAAGCTTTTAATTTCAAGTATTTTATTTGACGTAAATAAAAGTCAGAGTTGGATTGTAACCAACTGTTACCACATAAACAGTTTATTTACTCAAACTGAGAGTCAAAAACAGAAAGTTTCCATCACACATAACCCCAAATAAACTTTTTTTTTATTACACTTTGCCATCTGTTGCCTTCCCATATCTTCTGCAAACACTCCACTGTTCCAGTGTTTATCTGAACACAAGGTCAAATTACAGCCACATATGCACATATTTAAAATGATAATAATGAGTGTGTTTTGAATATATTAATCATTACACTGAAAAAGAAAATATTTCAAATGTATAGCTTCAAATTAATGTTATGTTGTGCTATGTCATGTTATGTCATACTATAGTATTTGATGTTATATGTTATAATAACTGCTTCTATGCTTTTCTTTTTAGCACAGGTCTAATTTCAGAATAAACACTGTTTTAAAAGAAAATCCATTTATGTACATATATCAGGTACATTGAGACTGCCGTTTTCATGACTGTTAACAATTAATAAGTTATTAATTTTGCCTCCACTTATGTTAAATTATTTTAAAGTGGTCTCCTGGGTCCTGAGCTCATTGTTTGTTGTGGGGATTCAGTTTCTCTTCATTGTTTAAGTTTAGTAAGACTTCATAAACATAAAAACAAACGTGATTTTTTGAATGATTAGAAGTTAAAAATAATAAAATAAATACTTTTAATATGAAAAAATAAACCCTAATCTAATTGAATAAAGACTTACAGCAGTGGACCAAAATTCGAAACTCGGTCCAAGCCAAGGACCATTCCTGTCAATATTTATTGAAAAATGTGATGTAATTATTTATTCTTATATAGAACTATAAATTGTACTTTCCAAATTATGTTTTATTTTGCATTTAGAACATAAATAACACAACAAATAAAAAAAGATTAAATTTAGAAACACATTCATGTCTTAGGCCTTTCACTCTATCAACAACTTTTTCACTTATGAGGTATATTTCATCATAATGCAGGAAATTAGATAAACAAAGAAAACCCCTCACAAAAAGTTATTTGACTTTAAAATAAGAAGACACTACAGCAAAAATAATTAAAGTAAATTCTCTGTTGATCTTTCTACACCAAAACCAAAGATCAATAAAACAATTCAACTTAATTTTCTAGGTTTGAAAGTTGTCCAGTTGTCAGGAGAAGAAAGCACTAAATCCAGTGACAAGAAAGATAAATCATAAAACTACCTCACATTTAAAATATTACCTTTGGGAACAAATAAAATAGGAAAGAGGGTCAGATTTGGCCTGTGGGTCTTAAATTTGACAAATGTGACTTATTAATGTGGTCATTTTCCATGGGGTTCCCTCAGTGCGCCTTTCCAACTGGTTGATCCAACTCTCCTCCAACTTGGTTCTCAGAACCAAGTTCTGTACTCAGTCGAGGTTCCAAGCAAGCTGAGTTAAGCTGAAGATTTTACATCAGCTGACTGCGGGTCATTAATTGGTCAGAGAGCGACATCACAAGAATCAAACCCACCATTTTTAAAAGCTCCCAACTGCAGCATTTGTTTTAATCTTTAAATATACATATAAATATTGTATAATTCAATTCAGTTTTCAGTTCAGCTTATTTACAGTATAGCACCAAGTCACAACAAACATCATCTCAGGGCACTCAGAGCAAAAAACAATCAATCTAAGGAAGCCAGCAGAATGTGTTAAATTTTTCACTTTTCATCTCTAAGGAGAGTCCAGCTCTGCAGAGAACTCATTTCGACCGCTTGTATCTGTAATCTTGTTCTTTCGGTCACTACCCAAAGTTTGTGACCATAGGTGAGGGAAGGAACACAGAAGGATTGGTAAACGCAGAGCTTTTCCTTACTTCAACTCCTCCACTTGAGGCAGAACTTCACCCCCAACCCAGAGACAGCAATCCACCCTTTTCTGACTGAGGACCACGGACTCAGATTTGGAGGTGCCTCATCCCAGTGGCTTCACACCCAGCTGCGAACTGCTCTAGTGAGAGCTGAAGATCACGGCTCGATGACGTCAGCAAAACCACATCATCTGCAAACAGCAGAGATGGAATCCTGAGGCCACAAAATGGACTCCCTTCTCCCCCTGGCTGCACTGAGAAATTCTGTCCATGTAAGTTATGATTATAGTTATAATGGACAGCCCTGGCAGAGTCTAACTCCCACTCTGAAGGGGTCCGACTTACTGCGAACCAAACTCTGGCATTACTTGTATAGAAACTGAATAACCCGTAACAGTGGACCCACAATCCCATACTCACGTAGCACCCCACTAAGTGTACCTCGAGGAACACTATTGAATGCCTTAGTCCACAAAACACATGTAGACTAGATTAGCAAACTCCCATGACCCTCGAGGACCTTAGTGAGGGTAAAGAGTTGGTCCAATGTTCCACAGCCAGGGTGGAACCTGCATTGTTCCTACAGAAACTGAGGTTCAACAATTGATCGGACTCTCTTCTCCAGTACCCCTGAAAAGGCCTTACTGGGGAGACTAAGGAGAGTAATGCCCCTGTAATTGGAGCGCACCCTCTGGACCCCCTTTTAAAGAGGGGAATCACCACCCCAGTCTGGCAATCAAGTAGCACTGCCCCTGATGTCCATGTGGTGTTGCAAAGGTGTGTCAACCAGGACAGCCCTACAACATACAGCCTTGAGGAAATCACGGAGAATCTCATCCACTCATGGAGCCCTGCTGCCGTGGAGCTATTTAACTACCTCAGTGACTTCAGCCCCAGTTATGGATGGACCAACCCAGAAGTCCTCAGACTCTGCTTCCTCCATATAAGATGTGCTGTTGGGATTGAGAAGGTTCGAGAAGTATTCCTTCCACCTCCCAACGACATCACTGGTTGAGGTCAACAGCACCCCACCTTCACTTAACACAGTGTTAAGTGCTGCTTCCTTCGCCTTAGCCGCCAGATGGTTGACGTATTTTATTTTATTTTATTTTATTTTATTTTATTTTATTTTATTTTATTTTATTTTATTTTATTTTATTTTATTAAGAGCAAAGTCCTGTTTGTTTGCTGGGAGGGGCAGGACTTTAACCCTTCATGGGACCATCTTGTAAAAGGAGGACGCTCTAATGACTCGGGCTTCAACTTCCTGCTTCCCATATGGTGTCTGCATGACAGGTAAAGGAGTTGTTGGTAGCTACACTGAGGTGTGACTTCTTGTTGCCTATTGACAAACTATTACTAATTTGTATAAACAAAGTCACATTAAGTTTGCTGTAGAATCTCCCATTTTCAAATTGTAGCAGTTTTAAGCTAATTTTTTTTATTTTTTTTATTATTTATTTAGGCAGGTAATCTCATTGAGACACGTAGTCTCATTTACAAGAGAGACTTGTAATGTACACAAAATCAATTACACAAATATCATGAACATCAGTTACAAATTAGGGAAAACAGAGTTAAGCACAAAATTTAAAAGCATAGATTAAAACCTAAGTTAAAAGCATGAGCACGATTCAAATGATGTTTTTTCCATTTCCTTTAAGATGTGTTTAAAATGACCCAGTGGGATCAAACTGGACAGTTTCAGGTCTTGCTGCAGCAAATTCC
Organism: Cynodonichthys magdalenae; assembly: GCA_031762555.1. Taxonomy (NCBI): domain Eukaryota; kingdom Metazoa; phylum Chordata; class Actinopteri; order Cyprinodontiformes; family Rivulidae; genus Cynodonichthys; species Cynodonichthys magdalenae. The sequence continues at coordinate 2,102,636 of JARVJO010000096.1, read as the reverse complement.
AGGAAGATGGCGCAGAATAGGAGAAGGCTCTTTTACCAAGTTCTGTACGAACTGATGGAACATTAAAGGAAATAAAATCCTGAGAGCGTAGGTTGTGACTGTACTGTCTCTGTGACAACTTAGAATGTAGATAGGGAGGCAGCAGGCCAAGGATGGATTTGTATATAAAAGTGTACCAATGTAAAAGTCTGCGTGTGGACAATGACGGCCAGTTATGTCACTAATGCTATTTAATAAACATTTTAATCACCATCAATTCGGTCAATCCAGAAGAAATCTTAGGACATTCCAGCTAGAAGCACTCCGGGCTGTAACAGAAGTGCTACGGCCAGCTGCTGCTGTCGCAAATTGCACTTGCAAAAGCATTTCAGCCCAACAAGTCAGATTATTTTAATAACTAGTTTAACTCAAGGCTAACATTCTGCTGTGTGATAATTAATCCTTAGTGCTTCCTCCTCCCATCCCTCCTCCCAGCTTGCTGTCATTATTTCCACCAGCTTGTAAATAAATACAAAAAAACTTTAAAGGAATTATCAGTGACTGAGCTCAGAGTGTGATAAGCTCTCTGAGGACTGACACAAGTGAGGCTTTGTGTTTCCAGCAGGTTTCTTATTTCTTTCTGTGAAGCAGGTATGTTCTACTTTTCCTCTCCACTATGAACACACATGTTTTTGCGCAGTAAAACGCCATCAGTTATTGAGTCATTATTGCTGTATGTTTCATTTCATGTTGCTTCAAATGCTTTAGTGCTGTTTTATGCTGTAGTGAGTTACAGCACAGGGCTGTTCTCAGTAAGTTTGCTCAGGTGTTGTTTTCACACCACCTCCAATAGATCTAACTAAGTTAGTAATTTGAAGTAATATTTTAATAGAATTGCAACTGATCAATTAGACAAACAGTGGCAGGAAACGTGTGGGAGCAGGTGGTCTGTCAGGCTGTTAGTCCCACACTGAGGCCAGAACAGAAACTAGAAAATCACTGCGTCCTTTAAGCAAAAAAAAAAACAGACTTAACAGAGCACTGTGGGTTGCAAAAGTATTCAGCCAAACTGACTGAGTATCTTCAGCCGGCAGCAACAAGTTGTTTATTTAAATAAAATAAAAAAAATACTTTTATGTGCATATATATATATATATGTATATATATTTTTTCATATAAAATATAGTGGCTTCAACTAAATTCAAAACTCCAAACATGACAAACATAAACCAAACTATGGCTAACAATTAATATCATTATGCTTATTATTTATTATTGTGTTTTTTACATGTCCAGGTTGTGATGCAATAAAATATGATGAAAACCAAGGGGGTGAATACTTTTGCAACCCGCAGATTGTTCTTCAATCACCGCCAACACTTTCTGAGTGATGTGCCTTGAATCATTTCATGTCAGTAGTGATGAACGTTCATGTTTTCACTCAGTATATTTATAAAGATTTTCATGGTCAGATCCGACCCGGGATGAGGATTCTGTGCTCTTTGGGACTCTTTGTGGTCCTGCTGCACCTGTCCACCTCTCTCCTCCTGGGAGCCTTCAACATCCAGTCGTTTGGGGACACAAAGTCTTCCAACACAACTCTGATGGACATCATCAGCACGGTCTGAACGCCACAGTTTTCTTATTTCTTCAAGTTTAGAGTCTCTTCTTTCTCTCTGAGTGAGTTTACAAAACACATTTTTATTGATTATAGAAGGAAAATTGAGAAATTCATCCATGCCTCAAAACTTAGTGTTCCTTTGTATTCTTTTTTATCTAAATGGTGGCTTTTGTTTCATTTGCCTTTAGAATCTACATAATAATGTTAAAGTTGTTACACCTGTTTCTGACTTCAGCACACCCCATTCCAATATTATTTGTCAACTACTTCAGTCAGTTTAACTCAACTCAAAAAGAGACAATGTCTGCAAGAAATGTTCAACAAATTACACTTTACACTTTTTTTTACACAAAATATCAGTCAGATGTAGTTTTATCAGTTTGGTGTGGGCCGGTCTGAGCTCTCAGATGAGCATGTAAACTCTGTCATGCAGTAATTTAAATATTGCTATTTATCCTTTTATTTGCATTAAAAATGCACTGAAATTAATGTGTTTTTTTGAATGCAAAATGGAAAAAAAATGTTTTATATGTTGCTGAAGATGTTGCAACATTTAAGACATTCTTGAACTAATGGAGCAACATATTGTACTTTTACAGAATTACATTATCAATATTTTATTAGGTATTTAGGAATTTGTTTGACCCTGTGCAAATATAATATACCTATGATAAGTTTTAGCATAAGATATTTTAATAGTACAGAAAAACAAACATAAACACACCTACAGGGGCGGAGCCAGAGGGTGGCCACCCCAGGTGCCGCCCCCAAATGACTGTCAAGTGGGGGTGGGGATCAAATGTGGCAATAAAAAAACGGTAAGTTTGGGCAAAAAAAGTAAATATCTGTCAAGCAGCTGTGTTTTCTGATGTTGAAGGAACCTATTAGTATGTGAAGAAAAAAACTTTTCTAAACCACTGAATTAATATAAAGCAACACACTAAAACTTTTTGTTAAAGATTATTCTTGGCAGCTACTTTATTCATTTCTAACTGTGCAATTATTGGCTGAATTATAGTTCTGTGTAAAATTAGTATTAGCAGTTAGCTTAAACTGGGACTAGTAATCATTCTTGGCTACACCTCAACAAATTTCATCTCAAAATATCTAAAAACAGTTGAATTAAAGTCATTTGAAATAGCTGTGGCAGCCATCTTGAATTTTATATTTTCCTTAGTTATATATGCCCCCCTAAAAAAACAACTTTGTCACCTGTGGGCCACCTCTTGCAAAAAAGTCTAGCTCCACCCCTGCACACATAGGTGATGACCGATGAAAATACAATTCAATTCATGAGAGCTGATTCAGGGCAATGATCTATTTATCTTATTTAAAACATTTTTTTATTTTCAGATTGTCCATCGCTATGATATCATCCTGATCCAGGAAGTCAGAGACAACGATTTGTCAGCAACCAAAAGACTCATGGATCATGTCAACAAGTTAGACTGACTCACACAAAACATACACTGTAACACTGACCACAGGTGGAAAAGTTGCCAAATGTTTTATAGACAACAGAACAAAGCAATGCAAATGATAATCACCATTTTAAACTGTGCTGTTGATCTCTGTGTTTTCTCAGAGGTTCCTCTCAGTTCAGTTATGTTGTCAGCGAGCCTCTGGGCCGTAGCACCTACAAGGAGAGATACCTCTTTCTGTACAGGTACACAATGGATAAAAATGACAACACAATAAATGAAAAAAAAACATGTTTTAACGGAATGAGGGAGGATAATGTCTCTCATTGTGAATCCTTGAACACAATAATTGAATGTCTTAAAAAGTACAGTGTATGGAACATTTAGAAGTGGAGTTCTGTGGAAGCTCTTTGAATGGATATAAAAAAGAGTTTAAGTCCAGCAGGACAAGTGAGTTAACAGCTAATTTGAACACAACAAAGATCAAAGTGACACAACACCAATCTCCAAAATTTAATGGCAGTTGAACAAAACAGTAATATGTACACTTTTACTTTGCTTTCAGTTTCACATTACACAAATATTTTGCCTGAATTATTGTAAAAATCTTGACAGAAGTGACCCCAGTGCTATATTAGCTGCTAGTTGTTTTAGGACACCAATCCACTTTGGTATTGGATCAGCCGTTAACTATCCAGGTCTGTCTACAAACTGAGATTGTTTAAAGAATTGTCCTCAAGAAATAAAATTTTAACAGATCTTAATTTTTTACACAAAACCCCTCTTCAAAATGTTTGTAATGTTCCTTTAATTTAGTGCTCTCAAGAGTCACCATTGTCTATGGTTTTGCACAAAGTGAGGTTGAAATTATTACAAAATTACAAAAATAATCAGCAACGAGTACTGTGTGTAGTATTGGGCATTACTTAAGATATAAGTACTTGAAGTATCCATCTTGAAGTATCCATGAAATGAACACAATCAGCAGAATCATTCAGATATACCAGTCAGCACAGTTAAGGCCATAATTAGCACAGATCTTTTAAATGAAATGTACTTATGTAAATGGCCTTAGCTCGAGGCATAATGTTTAAGTTTTACAGCCAATAAACCAGTCATAAATATTCACAAATCATTTCAGGGCTACATTATGTGTTCTCTGAATTATATCTGAACTGTCAAAATTGCTACTTGCTCAGTATTTGAAGAAAATATTTTCTCCTTCTAGGGTGGAACGAGTGTCTGTGGTGAAACACTACCACTATGATGATGGCTGTGAGTCCTGTGGGACGGACACCTTCAACAGAGAGCCGTTTGTTGTCATGTTCTCCTCTAAATTCACAGGTAAGTTTTAGTGAAGGAGTTCATATTCACCAAGACTAAGTGCCTGTATTATATATTCCACCTGCTACCTGCTTTGTCTCAACTTGGGCAGCTACGGGCGGCTGTGGCAGAGTGGTCTGGGGAGTTGTCCTGGAACCAGAAGGTCGCCGGTTTGATCCCCCATTCCAGCTGTCTCAGTTGTTGTGTCCTTGGGCAAGACACTTCACCCCTGATAC
>JARVJO010000096.1:2087235-2097956 GCA_031762555.1 Cynodonichthys magdalenae | reverse complement strand
GATTGTAGTGTAAAGTGCTTTGAGTATCCTGGTTGGATAGAAAGGTGCTATATAAGTACAGTCCATTTACCATTTAACTTGAATCCACAAACATAAAAAGCACCATTTTCTGCCTCAAGTCTTTGGTTGGATCACGGAGGAAACAGGTCCAGCAAGCAAAACCAGACATCCATCTTCAAAGCAACATTCTTTAGCTTCTCCTTATTGGATCTCATGTGTTTCCAGACCAGAGAGGTTACATAATCCCTCTTGTGAGTTCTAAGATCTCCTCCCAGTAGGATGTCCCTCAGCTTATTCCTCTGTGGAGGAACAGCAGATCTACTCTGCACTCTGTCCAGATGAATTCTAAATATGAATTTCACTTCAGCCAGTAAATCTGGGATCTTGTTCTTTTGGTCTCGATCCATACTTCAGCACTATAGGGGAGGGTTGGAACTCAAATGGGCCAGTACATCAAGAGCATAATCATAATCACAAACAGGATTGGGGACAAGTCAAAGCCTTCATATTGTTCAATCTACACTAAGAATGAGCACGACTTTGTTCCAAGGATGTAGAAAAATCTGTTGTGTGCTTCTGTAAGGACTGGGTCACCCTCAGAAGTGACCCCTGTACCTCATATACCCACAGTACCCTACACAGATTGCCTCGGAAAACACTTTGCACTTAAGGAGGGGGGCACTAAATTCTCTGGTTTCCTAGCCTGGTAAAAAAACAACCCCTTGTTTTTTGCTTTGATTCATCCAGAGGGTTTGGGCTCTCGGCTGTTGAGAAACGATTGCTTGCTGGAGGCGTGGAGTTGATTGGATCTGATTTTACCCAATCGCTAACGTTTGGCCATGACGTACAGTATGTAGTGCACCAGCTCAACCATGAAGGAAGCTATGCTAAGAAGCTAACCGGAAATTGTGTGCGCTGTAAACAACCAACCCCTACTGGGAAGAGAAAAGTACCGAGCCGAACGAGGTGGCTGTAGATGAGTGCTGCAGGCTTTGTGAGACAAATTGAATTTAGTTTGGAAGCCTTGTCAACATGGACTGAATGGCTTCATTCACTTCCTCCACTGTCATTGTTAAACTACAGGCAGACTTGACAGTGAAGAAAATCAATGTCATCATTCACACCTTCTTCTTCCGTTCATTAATTGGCCCGGTTGAAATTCTAATGGAGAAATCCAAGTCAAAGGTAGAAAACCCAGACAGAGCAGTGAAGGGAGATTAGAATTAAGCAGAATTGTGTAGGAAGACAATGGCCAGGCTACTGGTTTTCTACCACAGTCTTAAAACATATTATTAGGCTTTCCTTAAAAAAGAGATTCGTAATCTCAATGGTTAACTCAAATCCAGCAACACGGTGGCTCAGTTTGGTAAAGCTGTGGCCTCTCAGCAAGAGGGTTGCTGGAACGAATCCCGACTAGGGATCTTTCTGGGTAGAGTTTCAATGTTCTCTCTGTGCATGCGTGGGTTTTCTTTGGGTACTATGGTTTCCTCCGACAGACCATAAACAAGACTGCTAGGTTAATTGGTAACTTTAAATTGTCCCTAAGTGTGAGTGAGAGAGTGAATGTTTGTCTGTCTTGTTGATGGACTGTCCAGGGTGTCCCCCACCCCTCGCACAGTGACTGCTGGATATGGACACTACTGACCCCCGTGACTCTGAAAGGATGAAGCGGGTAAAAGATAATGGAAGGAAATGAATAAATGAAATCTCCTAATAGGTCATGTAAGACAGGGAGAGCATGATGGAGTTATCCTTCTGTGTGAAGGAAGCCTACAACAGTTCAGGCTCTAAAATTGAAATAAATATTTCAGGGCAAAAGCCAGTTGCATCCTTCACGACTCGTCCCACCCTGCTCATGCTCTGTTCACTCCTCTTCCCTCAGGGAGGGGGCTGCGCTGCTGCTGGGCAAAACTTCCAGACTGTAAAACAGCTTCTACTTCTCACTCAAACACAAACAATGCACTTTACCTTCCAGTCTGTAATCTGCTGCACTTTACCTTTTGGTTTTTTTTTATTTTTAATTTGTTTTTATTATTGTTTAATTTATTATTGTTTCATTTGTAAATTGCTGGATCTTTTATGACACTTTTTCATATTAGATCATCTTATTTATGGCATTTTATTCTAAGCACACACCGAGTCCTGGGCAACTTCTTATCTGGGAGATTTGAATGACAATAAACTGAGTCTGAAATAAAAATAAGTCTAATATTTTTAATATGTCTGTAGCCTACATCATTAAACTTTATGTCATTCCTAACTCTAAAAGGCAAACTGTCTCTGTTTTGCAGCTGTGGAGAACTTTGCTCTGATCCCTCAGCACACCTCTCCAGACTATGCTGTGGTGGAGGTAGATGCTCTGTATGATGTGGTGACTGATGTCCGCAACCGCTGGAACACCAATGTGAATATAACTGAAGGAGAAAACATGCATGGAAAGCACATCAAAAACAGACACAAAGAAGGTGGAAAGCTGGTTGAACGGTGACTCTGTGTGCAGGACGTAGTGCTGCTGGGCGACTTCAACTCAGGATGTAACTACGTGATGGGTTCTGAATGGGAACAGATCCGCCTCTTCACTGACAAGAGCTTCCATTGGCTGATCCCAGATAATGCTGACACCACAGTGTCTCACACTAACTGCCCCTATGACAGGTGCACAATAACACACACACGTGCATACACACTCACACCTAGATGTTCCCCTCACCCTGCTGTTTTCTGCAGGATCGTGGTCACAGCTGACATGATGAAAGGAGTGGTCCCTGGCAGCGCAGAGGTTTATGACTTCATGGCAGACCTGAATCTCAGCCAGAGTTTGGTAAAATTATCACATTTAAGTGCTCGTAATATACTAAAATACAACATTGCTTCTGTTTAACTGTTGTGTTTGTTAATGCAACACAATGCAGTGAAAGGGAAAGGACAGATTTTGTAATGGACCAACAGATTACTGTGTGATTTACAGCTCTGATAAATAGTAATGTTTGCTGTGTCTCTTTCAGGCATTGGCTGTTAGTGACCATTTCCCTGTGGAGGTGAAGCTGATGAGTTAAGCTCCTGCAGCCCGAATCATGAATTCAAATAACAGGCAGGATTCACACTAAACATGAATCCAAAATAAATGCATTCCTCTTGAAATCACAGACCTTTGTGTGACCGTTTTTCTGTTTTGCACTGTACTGAGTGGTTCTCAGGTATGGGAACTCAGAAGCTGGATGCAACCCCCCCCCGCCCCCCCCCCCCCCCCCCCCCAAAAAAAAACCAAAAAAAAAACCAACAATTGTTGATGGTTTGATAGTTTTTTCCCCCACAAGTCTTTTTATTTCCATGTGTTGTTTTGATGTTTTTTTTGGTCTCCTGTTTTTACTTTACTTTATGCATTTCTGCCTCATTATGCAAATAAGGTGGGCAGTCCTTCCTGGGTCAGCTCCTCTACTATTGGCCAACAGACAGGAAGAAGCAGGATTGATGTGTGTTGACATGCGCAACAGAAAAATGTAAAAACATCACATGGAAACAACACATGGGGAAAAAAACTATTTAAAAAAATTACATAAAAAATTAAGAAATACATGCCTCTAAGTAAAAGGAAAAAACAAAATATATGTATATATATTTTTAAAAAATGTGCTAAATAGATAATTTGATCTAAACTGGAAAAATAAATATGACGGTCAAATAAATTATAAAACATGAATTTAAGTTCTCATTTTAAATGATTTGGTGCATTTTAAGTGTAATTATTAACTGGGCCATATACATAGTTTTGATTTTATTTTTAATTAGGTCAGTAGTCTTTAGTGGGTTAAACATAGATACATCAGATGAAATCATTTGGTATATAATGAATTTTTATTTACTTAAAAAAACAAGCCAAAATGCAGAAGAAGCATTATAACTACTGATATTGCTGCTAAAAGTGTATTTATAAGCCATTAAATATTGATGTAATTTACCAATTTTTCTTGTACGAGCATGTTGCACTGGTTTTATAGATCAAATGTGATTAAGTTTTCATTTGAAAAAACCTGGTGGACATGTACATTTTTTTTTACATACAAACAAAAGGACACTTTGTCACAGTAAATAAAAACTGCCTTGGAGGCAACAGGACCAGAAGAGAAACCCAGACATCCTTCTTCTCAGCAACACTGCCCAGCTTCTCCAGTTGGATCCCAAGGTATTCCCAGGCCAGAAAGGATATGAAAAAACTCTCCAGCAAGGAGACCCAAGGTCTCCTCCAAGGACAAGCCCAGAAAACCTTATCAATGTTCAAGCCACCTTAACTGCAGAGGAGCAGTGGACCCAAGATGATTCAAACCTCATGGCTGTAGGTGAGGGTTTGAATGTAGACGAACCACAGCTCCTCCTTCACCACACTTTAACAGATCCATCTTGCCATCCTTTGTGAGCAAGACTCCCAGATACCTAAAGTCTAACTTGAAGAAAAATGTGACCCAGAGGGAGCACTGCACCTTTTCCCATTTGAGAACAATGGACTAAAACTAATATATAAAAAGCAGTAATGCATTAAAGCTTTTGAGTATCATTCTTTAATTTATGAATCCAACAGTTTCTTCAGAAATTTCACATTAATACTGACTGAAAAAGTATGAAAAGACAAAATTTAAAGAACACGTTTTTAAATCACTGGCATGTTTTCTGGCTTTTTTACAGTAAAGTAAAAACAGGCACCTTTAAGACAAAGGCCTTGAGCGTGACAAGAATGAATTCAGGAATCTAAAGTTTTACAGATTAGTCAATTATTTAAAATATTTATTCATCTCTATCTGAAACTAAACTGTCAAAAATAAAGTCTCTAAATAAAGTTTTTATAACTAGGAATTTCTGCCTAAAATGTCCCGCCTGCTGTAGAGTATCTTGAATTATTTAATAAAACATGAAGCAGAGAAACAAGTGCTGCGTCCAGTCCTGAACGCTCCGTGCTTCTTCTTCAGGCCTTTTTTTGTTTGAGCATCTCCATGTACATGCGCAGCGACTTCTGGATGGACTCTTTAGTGATGAAGCCAACAAAGTTCTGGACGTCAGCTTCTCTGTTCGCTCTTAGTTTGTCAACTGTCGACATCCTCATCATGGATTTGGTGAGCTGCCTGGCGTGCTCTGCAAGGTAAATAAATGAACAGTTACCTCAAAGAATCTAAAAGCGAGGCCCCACTGTCAGAAATTCAACAGAAATGAATGCTCTGAGGATATCAGGGTTCATAGACTTTTCCCAAAGTAAAATTCAAGCACTTTTCAAGAATTTTCAAGGTACATTTTCAAACTTTCCAGCACCAAACTTTAGAGCAATCTGCATCCCTTTACGTCTTTTTCCATTGAGCTTTATTATGACGCACACAGCTTTCCCTATATGATTGGAGGTGATCAACAATCTAAAATACGCAACTGAATGAAATTCTGCAATAATATGAAATGAACACGTGAGCAGAAGGAGCTCAAAACACATCACAGGACCAGCAGGCATGATGGAACACAGCTACGCCACAGCTACGTTTTGTGTAATTAAACCAGTAGCTCACCATGTTTTCTAGTGTTTACAATAAAAATGATTTGTCGTTGCACATTTTAAAGTACAGTAGGTTACATAAAACCATAGCTCAATCTATCTGAAAAGAAATAACCGTGTTCATTAACTTAACTATGTGTTTAAAATCAGATAATAAGCACAACATGTTTGAATGGTGAAAAATGTGAGGGAGAGTTCATACAACCACCATCACGCAGCGCTGGGCTGAAATAACGATTTATTTGGTCTCTCGTGCATTCAGCCAAGATTTCAGGAAATACAGTTAGTTTAACACCTTTCTGTGAGGCCTGACTCCGCCTAGTTGATTATGTCATTGGGGGCCAGTCTAAAGGCTGGAGGCAGGTCCACCTACAATCATCCTGGCCTAATGTAAAAGAAACGGTTTTATTATGTGTTGCTTGTTTCCAGGCATGTATCTAAACTAAAATCATCATTTTAATCATAAAAAATAATCAGACAATAGCTTATAAAAGTATATCAAAATTCACCTAGAGAAAACTACAGAACGTGTAACGTTTATTTAAAAATCAGAAAGTAAAGAAACCCCAATAAATTTCCGTACATCCTTCAAACAATCAATTTGCAATTTACATGCAAAGTTGTACCTTAGCTTAAAGTTAAGATCCCCTCCCACTACTTCTGTATCATGGCTTCAGAATACCGACTCTCCCTTAGCAAAAAGCTGCAGGTGCTAGCATACATTACAGGAAGCTACTTGTTTCAACCATGTTTTTTTTATTGCACAACTGTATTGTGCACCACTAGCAAGACAGTTTCACAGTGAAGGCAGGGCTGCTTCATAGCTGTGCCAGAGGACACCGCCTTTCCAGCAGATTATGTTTTCATCAGGTGATCTCCACAGATCACACGCCAGTGTTACAAAAAGTAGCACATCCACTCTGAGAGGTAGTGAGGTTTTCTGAGACTTCATTAAAGGGAAAATGATCGCTTGCTATTTTGTGTCTTTAACAAGAATATCAAATTGAGGTTTAACTGTTAGAGTGCTCGTTGTTACAAAACTGTGCAGTTAGAATATCAAACACTTTCCAAACCTTGAAAACACTTTGTTAAAATTCAAGCATTTTTGCACCTGTATGAACCCTGGTATATGCTGAGGGTGACTCATGGCTGCTACTACTACACCAGATTTTAGCTCTATATCCATAATATTAACTTTTTGAGGTGTTTTTATGTTTGCTAGTTGCTTAGCTTGAAATGCGTTGACTCCAAAAGATAATCTGAACTAAAGCCAGTGATTACTTTCTGAGATTTCCATCAAAGTCAATCCAGTAATGCGTGAGATATTTTGGTAACACAGCAGTCGATCAAACAAACACAGACAGAGGCAAAATCATTTTTTTGGCAGCGAGAAATAATAAACTCAAGACAAAAACAAAACCTGAATGACGGGTTCTGTTACGACTTTAAAGACCGATACCTGGAATAGCCAACCACTTGCTCATGGTCTGTGTGGCTGTGGCAAGGACCTGATCCTCAGGTACCAACTGGTCCACGAGTCCTATCTTCAAGGCATCCAAAGGTTTGTAGAGCAGCCCCAATTGCAGTGAGATCTCTGTGTTCCTGTGGCCCACTACGTTCACTAAGGTGTCCTTAAACCTAAAGATGTGAAGAAGATTAAACACATTCTGGAACAAACAAAACTTAACGTGTTCACACATGTTCCATGATCCAAGACTGACACAAATCCTTACCAAAAAGGTGCCACGATACCGAGCTGGGTCTCGTTCAGACCGATGCTGTAACGAGGGTTATCTGCCATGATTCTGTAGTCACACGTCAACGCAACGAGACACCCGCCTGCAGGACTGGAACCCTGTGGAGGAAAACAGGAGAGAGGTTTGTGGTCTTTGGCTGGAGGTGATTCTTGGTGTGCTGCCAGGTAGGAAGGTGTGTTATACATACATTAATAGCAGCTATAGTGACCATGTTGGAGCTGTAGAGTTTCAGCCACATCTCCTGCACAGCTTTCCAGAACTCTCCACAGCGCTCTGGACTCTTCCCATACATCTCTAAGATATCCAGGCCGGCTGAAAACACCTTGGGTTGGCCCTGGAGAGAAACAAGCAGCAAAAAGCAGAAAGTAAATTGTTGGCATTTACTCACCAGTCACACAGTCTTTTATTATCACCCCCTATTGAAAGGTGACAATTTTTGGCTGTGTGTGTGTGTGTGTTTGTATCTGTTATTAAGACCTCCTAAGAACCAATAGATACATTTTTAAGACGTTTCCACAAAGTAACTATTGGGTTTACATTTACAACTGATTAACACTCAACAACTCAAACAACTGACATAGAAAAGAAGCACAAAAAGAGACATCTCACTTGATACAACTTTGTCATTTTTCAACACAAGATGATCTCCGTCTGAAACTCAGGCAGGAAAGTTGGTGGGTGATATGCTAGGCCTTCAGTTAGCTAAAATGTTTGTTTGTTTGCTTTATTTCAAACTATGTACAGACAATCATTTAAAGCAAAGAAAAGAAAAACAAAAATCATGAACCTACAAGAAAATAAAAATTAAATAAAAATGAAAATGTGCACAAGTATCTCTACATTTCTTCTAGAATAGCTCACGTCGAAAAGGAGTGGGAAGAAGTACAAACTTTTTTAAACCCACCCCCTTCACCATAAAATGGATTATAAACACAGACTGGTTTTAACCCTCCTGCTGTTCTTGGGTCAAAATGACTCCAGAGGTCTCAGTTTAAAGCACTGGAAGGTGAAATTATGAGTCCATACTGTACCGAGGTGATGATGAGGCCTCGACAGCCTTTATCCATCTCCAGCTTCTCCAAACTGATGCAGAACTCTGTGAGGAAATCCAGACTCAGGCTGTTGACAGGAGGGCTCTGCATGTGCATCACGGCCACACCTACAGACAAACGGGCGACTTTAAGACTTCAACACTCAAATCATTTCACTTAATTTGTCATCACTTTTCTGCATCTACAAATCATTTTGATCGCACAGAGAGGAGAATTACACATGCAGGTCATATTTGCATCTATTCTCCATATTTAAATTAGGTTGTGTCAGATGTGTGTGACGTGGGCTCAGTCCCACGTTGATTGTCATAAGCAAGTGTGCTTGGGTTCATGAGTACGTTGTTTTCTTACATCTGAATTTGTTTGTGCATACGGTGTTATTCTTGATTTAAGCAAACATCCTGTTTCAGTAGGAAATCCACACAAGTCTTTGTACATGAGGCCCCAGATCACTTTTATTATGTCACGATATGTATTAAACCTTAGAATTAAAAAAGGTGAACCGTCTTCTTTACCATGTCTGTAGGGTTGCTACATTAAAATCAGTACTCTTCATACTCCACCCACTAGGTAAGAAAATAAATGCATTACCTCACTGTGAATTGGTAAATATATATTATATACTTTGAACACCAGGAGTCTGTTAAAATATTAAAAACGAGCTCTGAAAGAAGAGACCAAGGAGACAGTGATGGCACAATATTCACCTGTACTTTGATCAAAATCCACTTTGATTTTGGAGGACTGATTCCTCTGCTGTGAGGTTAGGATGGGAGACACACACACTCTGCCATGACGGCTGCTGAAGGACAGCCGAGACAGAAGACCTTTATAAAAAAATAAATCACAAAACACAGGAGGTCTCACTTTCTATGAACAAGCATGTCTAATCTGCACTGTTACGAAGAATAAAACACAAACTTGTGATTCTGTCACTCTGAGACACTGGCAGTGGTTTTGAGAGCCTCTAAACAAATTCTGCTGTATTCAGGTATATTGAATATTTCTTATAATTTAACACAATAAAACGATATGCTACTTAATATGATGGACATTAAAATGGTACAAACCCAGAAATACAGTACTTGCAGCTGAATAACAGTAGACATGTCATAAACCTTTAAAGCAAACTTAAAAGCAACTATTTAACAAGTAAATAGCCTCAATCAGCATGTAATTTATCATGTTAGCCAATTTTCTTTATACTTTTGGTTGTAAAGCCTAAGATGATAAACAGGGAAAAAAAAAAAAGCTGACAGAAGTAAACAGGAGGTTTGTGCCCTACAAGCTTTGCTCCAGTGCAGCTAAAGCTAACAGAGCAGTCAGTCTGTGACATTGTCTTATATAACTCTAATATGTGCTTAAATATTTTGTTTGGAGACGAGGAAAGGACTAACTATTTATGTGATCAAACCGCGGTTTTTAAATGTATTTCGACTTTTAGCCAAGCATACCTGATAAGCTATAGCTCCTTAAAGAAGTCCTTAAAGCCATTTTGAGAAAGGCTGCTTCTTCTTCTTCCACAGTTTATTGTCGGTTTGCAATAGCTGAGTGTGTGCATTACCGCCACCTACTGGTGAAATGTTGTTCGCGCTGGTTTAATTTATATCCTGTATAATTAAATACTGTTAAAAATGTTTTCTATTGCAGTGTTGTTAAAATGCTTAATATTTGCAAACTGTCTCCTCTTAAATATTCTTTCTTCTGTCATATTTCTGACATTCCAGTATAACATCTTCTATTATTTCATTCTGTTCACATTGGCCATATTTCCTTGTATCATGTTTTTGTTTTGTAAAACATGAAAAAATTAAGTTCTGTGTTATTAATAATGCTTCCGTTCTGCTCCTTTATCCGTCTCTAGTTTCTCCTACCACTGTTTGGATCTTTTAAAACCACCTTCCTTTGTCATTTCCATCCCATCTTCTCTTCTGCTCTTTGTTTTGGTTTACTTGTTTGAACTGTGAAATTAACATCACTCAATAATCCAGGCAGAAAAACCTTTAAAAAGTTGAGTAGGTCATTTGGATGAGTTTTTCTTTGTTGAAAAAAACATTTTATCTCTTCTCCAAGAGACTTCTTCAGTCTAAGGAGTTACTTCCTTACTTCCACAGGGTGAACAAACAAACTTAATGATGGCAATTAAAACTGTTGTTCACATGCAGAAGAGGACCATCAGCCTTACGATCACTGGGGCACCGATTATCACCTTGTTCACAGAGAGCTGAGTAACAGCATTGTAAGAGGGGGACAACAGAGACTTAACAAAAGATGACTTCTTTTCACAAAAATGGCTTCTTTTACCTCACCTCTCTGGTGGGGAAGGAGCCTGAGCTGGTGTGTGAGGTTGAGAGGTTCCGACTAGATATAGTTGGACTCACC
>JARVJO010000096.1:2047592-2073527 GCA_031762555.1 Cynodonichthys magdalenae | reverse complement strand
GAGCTGGACCACAGAGTGAAGGCAAAAGGGCCAACAAGTGCAAAGCATCTCTGGGAACTCCTTCAAGACTGTTGGAAGACCATTTCAGGTGACTACCTCTTAAAGCTCATCAAGGGAATGTCAAGAGTGTGTGACGCAGTAATCAAAGCAAAAGGTGGCTACTTTGAAGAACCCAGAATATAAGACATATTTTAAGTTGTTTTACACTTTTTTGTTAAGTATATAATTCCACATGTGTTAATTCATAGGATTGATGCCTTCAGTGTGAATCTACAATTTTCATAGTCATGAAAATAAAGAAAACTCTTTGAATGATAAGGTGTGTCGAACTTTTGGTCAGTACTGTATGTATGTATGTATATATATATAAAGATGAGTAGCACAGGTAGAAATTATGTAACAAATGCAAACATCTGTATGTGATCCCTATGTGAGTTTGAAATGGGCTTTAAATGGACCCCAGTTGGGATTGTCCACAGTATTAATCTTGACTCAGTTTGAGCTTCATAGTTAGATTGTAATTGGTTCCAAATAAAAAGCTAATTTAAGAACCATGTCCACTCAGTACCTCAGTATTTGAGCACTGTTAGTGTGTCTAGCCCACATGGGATTAATTTGTTATCCCAGGAAATCCCATGGGGCCCATTTGTTCAGAACAAATATTAATGCTATGTTGCCTGCAGAGAGATATATTGTTGTCAAACCTTGCAGCAGCAGCGATTGTTTAAAGAATAAATGAATCAGGCTGTACTGAGGCAGCAACCTGCAGAGTCACCCAAACAGATGATAAATAGGAAAGGTACATCACAAATCAGACTGGAACAAAAGAAAGTGACACAAACCGTAAAGAACCTGGTCTGAATACAAATCTGGAAGTGAAACTATAACTGTGTCACTTCAGATAGGGGGACTTTTGGCATACCCAGTGTTTCACCTCCATGTAGTCTATCTGATGAATGAAATTTACATGACACTGTGTTTATTTACATGTGCAGATAGGAGCAGCTAGCTGTAGCACTTTTAGTGCAACCTGGAACACTTCCTGAAAAAATTATCATAACAGTTTATCCCAAACATCTATTTATCCTTCCTTCATTCGGGAACAAAACTCGCAGGAAACACTCCAAACTCAGAGAGGGCCATCCATCGTATTTTTGGCTGAGGTCCAAGCCTCAGAAATATAGGTGCGGCTCCTCAACCCAGCTGCTTTACTTTTACTTGTAAACGACTCCAGTGAGAACTGAAAATCAGATCACAGTGACACCGACAGGATCACATTATCCAGAAGTAGCAGAGACGGCGTAATTCCCTCCCCCTGGCTGCATCAAGAAACTCACATTGTTCCTGAATACAATGTCCAACCGTTGACTGGAGGCTCCTGAACAGATTATACCGGATCACAGAGGAGTGGGAGACCCTAGCTCCTCCCCTACGCACCTGATCCTCATGTTTCCTCCCCAGGTGTTTTCAATCCGTCCCTCGTTTACACCTGGTGTGCACAAAGAGTTGTGTCCTGTCTTCACTTCCCCGTTTGTTCATTGTGCTTCATTCCTTCAGCATGATGGATTTCCCCCTTTTTTGAGTTCTCTCCTTGTGGACATTCATCATGAGTGATTGCTGCTTGTCAGCAATTTGTGTTAATTTTTTTGACCTCTGAGTTCGAGTTCTGCTTCCTGGGTCTGAATCTATACAAACCTGATACTAATAGGGCAGCTGGTGATTACATATTGTACACCACACAAAGTAATCTTATTTTTCATTTGTGTACCTCCATCCATTCTTCCATCAATTATCTATACTCGCTTCTTTCCTTTAGTTTCACGAGGGTCACTTGTGGCCAAATCCAGCAGTCACTGAGGCAGGGTGCACCCTGAACAGGTCACAAGTCCATCACAGGGCCACATAGACAAATGGAAAAATAAAACACATATGCACAGATAGCAGAAGGAACATGCAAACATCACACAAAAAGACCAGGAGGCAAACCTGCAATCTTCTGGATGGAGGCAACAACATTACTGCCCACTGAAACAGGATAATTAAAAACAGAGGCTCAGGTCAGACCTGGCACTGACATTTGTCTTAAGTTATTTACCTGCAAGTGGACAATCAACTGATTGTTCAAACCTGGCGTTTAAATGTGTACCCCAAAGGTTTAGGTGATCAACTCTATTTGCATATATACAGTTGAAACCAGAAGTTTACACTATATAAAAAGACACGTTTTTTTTCACATTGTCTGATGTGAAATCAGAATAAACTTTTCCTGTTTTAGGAGTTATGAGAGAGAGGATTTTTGTTACTTTTTTCAAAGTCAGAAATTTAAATACACTTTATTAGTATTTGGTACCATTGCCCTTAAACCATATGACTCGGGTCAAAAGTTTGGGATATCTTTCCACAAGTTTCTCACAATAGTTGGCAGGAGTTTTGGTCCATTCCTCCTGACAGAACTGGTGTAACATTGTTTGTAGGCTGCCTTACTCACACATGCCTTTTCAGCTTTGCCTATAAATTTTATATAGGATTGAGATCAGGGCTTTGTGAAGGCCAATCCAAAACATTGACTTTGTTATATTTGAGCCACTTTGTAACCAGTTTGGCAGTATGCTTTGGCTCATTGTCCATCTGGAAGACCCATTTGTGCCCAAGCTTTAACTTGCTGACTCATGTCTTGAGATGTTGCTTCCGTTTTCCACATAATGATTTTTCCTCATGATGACATCTATTTTGTGAAGTGCACCAGTCCCTCCTGCAGCAAAACAACTCCACAACATAATGCTGCCACCCCCGTGTTTCACAGTTGGGATGGTGTTCTCAGGTTTGCAAACTTCCCCCTTTTTCCTCCAAATGTAATGATGCTCATTAAGTCCAAACAGTTCAGTTGTATTTTAGTCTGACCACACAACATGTCTCCAGAAATTAAAGTCTTGGTCCTTGTGTGCATTTGCAAATATTAATTTGGCTTTTTATGTCTTATTTGAAGTAATGGCTTCTTCCTGGCAGAGTGGTCTTTCAGCCTGTGTGGATACAGAACTCATTTCACGGTGGATAATGAAACCAGCTTTACCAGGTCTTTTGCTCTTGTTCTTGGATTGATATGCACATTTGGGACCAAAGCACATTCTCTGGGACACAGAACCTGTCTTCTTCCTGCATGGTATGATGGCTGGACATTTCCATCTTGTTTGTACTTGTGTATAATTGTTTGTACAGATGAACTCAGATGTTATTAATGAACCTAATCAGAAGCTTCCAAAAACAGGACATCAGATGTCCTAAGTTGTTTAAAGGCATAGCAAACTTAGTGTATTTAAACTTTTGACTGTGAATAAAGTAATAAAAATGGCCTTAAAAAATATTTGTCTCATTATTCTGGCAAATAGCAAATAGAAAAAAAAATGCTAATCCTAACTGACCTAAAATAGGAAAAGCATATACATTATATGACTAAATGACTGTGCAGCAGTGCACAAAGTAAGGTCCATAAAGACATGGATGCAGAGTCTGGTGTGGATGAACCTGACTGGTCTGCACAGAGTCCTGACCTCAACCCGATAGAACACCTTTGGGTTGAATTACAGCGGAGACTGAGAGCCAGGTCTTCTCGTCCAACATCAGTATGTGACCTTCAGGAAGAATGGTCAAAAATCCCCATAAACACTCCTAAACCTTGTGAACAGCCTTCAGAAGAGTTGAAGCTGTTCTAGCTGCAAAGGGTGGACCAACATCATATTGAACCCTATGGATTAAGAATGGGATGTCACTTGACCTCATATGTGAGTCAAGGCAGGTGAGCGAGTACTTTTGGCAATATAGTGTATGTCTTTGTTATATACTGTATGTAAACTTCTGGTTTCAGCTGTACATGTCACCCAGTCACAGTGGGTGTGCAACCAAGCAACTGTTGGTGTTTCTGTAAAAATTACAATATAATCCTAAATCTGAACTTTATTATTGTTTTGCCTTGAGATGAATTGTCCAGCGAGTTTCACGGCTCGTCCAATGAACGCTGGAGAGAGGCACCAGAAAATAGATGGATGACTGGATAAATGGACTTCAGCAACCAGCTGTTTGGCACAGCTTCACTGTGAACATAGCATTAGTGCTTTATAGGGCTGAAAATCAGCAGCTTTATCACAATACAATATTATATTGATTTGTTTGGATGATGATATGTCAATCACAAAGTCTGTCACTACACAATTTCAACTCACAAGTCTGTGATCGATATGATGGGAAATCATGTCTAACATAAATGATTGTTAGATGAACATAGTAAGATATCAATGATATCGATCCACATCAGGCACATGATGACAATGTGAATCGATATTTTATTTTTGCCTTGAAGTAATTGAATAATTAATCATTTATTTGATAAATAAATGTGGTTCAATGATTGTCACACCCCTTTTTAATGGCAGGCTTAATGCTTTATTTTGGCAGATGTAGAGTACACCTGTGTACCACTCCACATGGCATTATACTGACTTTATTCTGTGGAAATTGTAAAAGGTTCTTTAAGCCTTAGCCTCAAGTCATTAATGTCTGTTATAGCCATTAGTTTTGTAACTCATGAAGTCATGAAATCTAAATCATTACCTAAAAAATAACCATAATTTGCAAAACATGTTTAAAAAAAGGATATAAGCAGTAAAGAGAAGATGTTAATTGTAATGTTTTAAACATTCATCTAATGCTGTCAAGCATTTGCTCAGCCCTTTTTGTTCACGTCCATTTGGTCTGCCAAGCCCACCCATGGCCATCATTTAGCATTCAATCAATCTGATTCCCGTCTTCATATTTCTCTGAAAACATACAAAATTTGCTGTGAATTTGAGAAAGTGTGTTGATTCTTATGTCGCAAGGTGCATATTTATCTTTATTTAACTCTGACCTTATCATGTGACATTACGACTTTATGAAATAGCTCACTGAATAGAAATAAAAATTAGTGTTACAACAAAATAGCTGCCTCAGCACACTAGTGACCAATTTAAACTGTTTATTTCTCCAAACTCAGGTTGTTCAGAAAGCTATCTATGACAGGTAAGATGTTAATACTCCATAATGTTTCCACAAAACCCTGTTTCAAAACGTTTGAAATATCAACCTTTATCCACATGTCAGACATGGAAATAACAGAATAAAGCCAATAAAATCTCATTTTACTGCAGGTAGTATTCAGTTTGGGGTGAGGGAGGGGAGGAGCCAACAGGAAGGCTTTAAAAGGAGACCCTCACTCAGCAGCAGCTCATAAAGAGGAAGAACAGAAAAGAAATCTATTTTCCCAGGCAGAAATTAAGTTTTGTGGTGTCTACATCCAGATCAGGAGAGGTTGAGTCACATTTTCAGTTTGATCCAGTGAGGATGGAGTTTCTGAAGTTTGCGGTTCTGCTGCTGCTGGTTGTGTTAGTGCAGACTTTAGGAGCCCTGAGGAGTCCACTTTCCAGGGAGGACGAAGACCGGGAGGTCTGGACGTTAGAAAACTGGCAGGTAAATAAAGAAAAACAGAAAGTTTTTGCACCTTTGTTCTGTTTGAATGTCCAACAGGGACAAGGTTTATATTGTTCCCACTTGTATTTTAAATCTAAATGCTTAATGACAAAGAAAGAAAGAAAGAAAGAAAGAAAGAAAGAAGAGTAGCATTTTTTATGTTTTACTTTTTTATTTCCCTCAATAAGTACACTATTTAAAAAGAACTCATAATATGGACATTTTCAGTTTGATCTTCTCCCCCTAACTGAAATCAGAACCAAGTGAGATTTTAAAATTAAAATATTTAAACATATATAATTATTATATTATAAATAATTAAAAACACAAGTCAACCAACTAATCAGTAATCCTAAAACTATAAAAAAAACATTTTCCAACATGGTTCATAATCTATACCATCTATACCAAAAATGTCCACCTGCAGTAGACATTTTTTACAAAACTCTTCTTTTTTAATTGAAAAATTTTATATCTATTCTTGATTTTCAGTGTTTGTATCATTAAGCTGTGATGGCATAGACCCAGTGTTTGTCAAAGATCAGGTTAGAATTTGAGGAGAAAAATTAGGCAATTTCATTTTGTGCAAAAACTGTTTTTCTTGCTTTGAATCTAGAAGACAGCAAGAACACATTTTTACAGTATAAAACCTAAAAAAAAAAATGTCTGCAAAAATAACTAAAAAATATTATTGCTCCAAAAACCTTCATGTTAGGTTGCAAACACATTCATAGACCAATAAATCTGCGTCTGTGTACTGACCTCGTTAGGAAGGAGGATACACCTTAAATGTTAGAACCAGAGGAAACTTAACCTGTTTCCAGTTTTTTTTCCAGAATCCCATGAAAAAAAAAATACCACAAGATCTATTGTTTAAAATCACTGAGCGGGTTAGCAAAAGGATTGCGCATTTAGAGGATGTATTAAATTTTCTCTGCAGACCCTCAATATCTGGCCCAGGTGCCAGACGTGGTCAATGGACATTCTTCATTCGGTCCAAGATATCCTGAACAAACAAGTTTTCATGAACCTGAATTTAAAGCAAAATCTATGACATATTCAATGTCAAAATTGACATCTTTTGGTCTAAAATAGTCCCTAATTAAAAAGGTCAATGTATGAAACCTGCAGCCCTCAGGGATTACTGCAGGAGCTCTACATTTATATATGAACATTTAATAAATATTTTGTATGAAGTTTTGTTTTACAGATATTCTAAACGTGTCACCGCATTCCGGCAGATATTTTTGAACATGGCGAGGAAACGATGCTACAGATTGTGTTCACACAAATGGGAAGAAATGCAGAGAAACGTTTTGCTTCTTTCAGTTCAAAGTGCAGTCAGCTTTACTAAAGTACTCCAGATTTGTATCTTTTTCCCAGTGTATGTTTGATTTACATGCTCTGGATAAAAAATTTACCCAATGTAATTTTTTTATGTAATTTACAGTTTCCCCTCAGTTATTAACTAATGCTGCACACAAAGCTTAATAATGAGGGGATTAGAACAAAGCAAAACAGATGTCGGCTCATTTCTTTGTTTTTAAAAACTAAGATTTAAAAACAGGTGATGTAAGGATGCATGCCCTCACTTTGTGCACTAGAAACCAAAACAACACTGAGCCATTTCAACAGTTTTTATTCTGTCTCTCCCTTTATCCTGTCATCCATAAACTTTGATTATATGTCCAAATAGCTTATAACTGAGAAGACATTATAAACATAATGTCAACAAAATGTCAATGTTTTCCCCACCCAGAAGGTCGTATTACAGGTTTTTGTGAGAATGACAGAGACAAAAAAAAAAAAAAAAACACACATGGATTGGACAAAACCAAATGTTAAAAAACATCCAGATGTTGAGGACTTCATTCAAATTTAAAAATAAAACCTGTAAAATTGGCCCCATTGTTGTTTTGGTTTTTAGGTAACAAAGTAAAGCAGAGCCTCAACAAACCGGGCACTCTTTAGCTTTTTTGAAAAGCTGCACCTTTTGGGTCCACACTGAAACACCAATTAAATCAAGTTTACTTTTCCGTTTCTCTTACCAAAAACTTTTTGCATGTGAATAAGAGGCAGAAGAACAGCAGAAAATATTTCTAAAACCAGATGTGTAATAACTAAGTACGGTTACTTAAGTAATTTTTTTGAGGATTTGTAATTTTACCAAGTATGTTTGTAATCATATAACTTTCTTCAACTTGTTACATTCAAAACATAATAAATAAAATAAAGAAGCAAACGTATTACTTTTTTACTTTAAAATGTAACACCTAGTTACACGTTACAAATTTAAATATGACCAAACTCATTGTGAAAGCAGATGTTTATGCACTATAAAAATGAAGCGTCAAATTTATTTAACCAAGTTTTAATGTCCAATTATTTAATGTTAACTGGTTCCACTGAACTGAGCTGAGAAAATGTAGAGTAATTTACTTAACCCAGATTAGTGGAACCAGTTTGGTTAGGTAAATTCAACGCTGAGTGTGTGTAAAATACGTTTCTTTGCCAGCAATTATATGACTTTTACTTATGTACTTTTCTTATGAGTAAAATTCATTTTTACCAAAGTAATTTTCTGGGAAGGCATTTTTACCTTTACTTTTTTTAAAAAAGTATTTCATATACCTCTGTCTAAAATTAATGAAGAAATGAAGTGAGGTCCTAAGTCAGTGTTGCCCAACCTGTCCTGAATGCTTTTATATCAGCACCATAGAGGCAGATCACACTGCTCTCTCTCTGTGTTTGTGTGTAGGGTTACCCTCCAGAGAGAGGAATAACCATTCGGCTTGCAGATTTGATCAAGCGCTCCAAAGCTCAGCAGTTTCATGGCCTGATGGGAAGAAGCCCAGGTAAACAAACAAACAAACAAACAAAGAAACAAACAAACAGTACACATCTTCACAAAGAGGTTAGAGTTTTTTTTTTTGTTGTTTTTCATTTTCTTTTATTTTGGTTTCAGGTTCGTCTACAAAACTGGGCAGGAAAAGTGAGTCTAATCATGTCCTAATAAAGAGTTTGGGGCTTTTTAGATTTTTATAATGCAGGTGAAATAATGGTAATCATCTTTGTCCTCTGCCCCCCTCCCCTTCTGTCTTTCCATTCATTTTTCCTAACCAGGAAATAATAACAAAGGAGAGATGTTTGTTGGACTCATGGGAAGAAGGAGTTTAGGAGGAGGTAATGTAAACTCACCGTGTGCTCGGAGGAAATCAAAAATGTTCAGAAAATGTTACTTCTAAGTACAAAGAGCAGAAATGTATCTTCTCGAGGCTCACCTCGTGTCTCAATGAATGCTTTATATTTGGCAATGACTCACTTTTCATTCTCCCCCTCATGAATGATGCTGATCAAATTGTTCATCTTCAAGAAATGCTTCTGTCTTGAATCTAATATTTTGGACATATTCTGTTTTTTTTTCTTTCAGACATGGAAGAAGAGTGGAAATCTGAGTCCTATTAAAGATTCAAATTTAAAAAAAGAAAAAAAACACTTCAACGACCATCATCAACACTTCACTTCAGTGACTCTTCGGTGTCTCCGTTGCTGATCAACAAGAGGAATCTGTGACGCATGAGATAGACGGACTGAACACCTGCTGCAGGAAAAACTCATTTTACTGCCTGTAGATCTCAAAAATCCTTTGAAAAATCACTCCATTTCTTTAATTTATTCATCGTGTTGTGTAAAAAATATTGTTAAAATGAAAGGTTGTAGAAGTAGGGCAACTTTTTTCTTTTATTGTTCAATTTAAAAATAATGGTTTCATAATACAACTAATAAAACCTCCCTTTGGTCACAGTTTTCTGCACTTGGTTTTAACTTATTTTGCAAATATATGAGGGGAATAGTGTTTTCAATGACTTAAAAACACTTTATGACAATATCGGTTAAACAGCGAGATTATGAGTACTTGCAAATGTGAATAGTGGCAGTAGCAGCTAGCTGTAGCCCATCTGGTGTACTTTGAGTAAGTGTATTTCTGCCAAAATAACTTATTTGTTGTTTGACATTTCGAAGATTGTTTTATGACAATTGAGTTCACTGTTTATCCTCTATTGCATTGGCAGAAATATCACTGAAAGTGATGTAACAGGTTGCATCAGGAAGGTAATCTGGTGTAAAACAATTGTCAAATCTTTAATGGAAGTTTGCTCGCCGTTGAAAGAAAAATAACATTGTTGAAATTCTTGCCGGAAGAGCTTCTGAGAAGCTAGCTGCACCATTTGTGCTCGTAAATAACAGCGTTTTGTAACACTGATGGATGTGAGAAGGTTTGTAAAACAGTGTTCACACACCTACAAGAAGTGCTGCAGAGCTTTGAATATATGAACCCTTTTAATGCACTAAAACCCAGTTTGTTGGCTTGTCAACCTGATCAGAACTAAACCCTGTTCATAGATTTATTTATAACATCTTAATATGTTTATTATGTCTGAAATATCCTCTTCAAATTGTAATAGTTTACATATTTAAGATTGCTCTGACAAAACCAGATGAAGACTTAGTTTAATTTAAAAAGGAGAAAAATAATACTGTATTCAAAATACACATTCATGTTTTGTTTCAATCAAGCATGTTAGCTGTGCTACAGAACTATAATTGGAAGGAGCGTCAGCATCAAAATTCCCCCCTCAATTGTTAAAGTGTCCACCCTTTTCAACCAATATTCCATATCATCCTGTTGTAAAAGCAAGATAAACAACGTACAGACGACACGTCAGACCATCCGTATCAGCAACTGTGTTTATTTAAGGGGAAGAAACAAGTGCAAAAGCACGACTGAGCTACATAGTGATGCCACGCTACTTAAATGTGAGTAGTTTCATCAAGTAGCAGTTCTACCACAGCTTACTGCTGGCAGACTGTATGCTTAGTAATTGTGATGTATTCAGGAAAGTCAAAACCAGTAAGGCGCTCTGAAGCTAACCATCTATAGCTGCCATTGGCAAGGAACTTTAAAGAAAGGCAAGACAACAGGATGAAGTGGACACACAAAGGAAATGATAATGACGTAAAAACAGACAGAAAATCATGTTAGAGCACTTTCATATAATTATATAGGATCAATAGATTGGCTAGACACATTACTGGAGCAGTTTTTTTTTTTTTAACAAAGTGGCTTTATCAAGCCTGTTTCAGCCAATATAACTAGTAGATTTAGGACCTTTTTCTGTTCAAAAAGGAGTTCTCTCACTGAGGCTAATTGTGCCATAAAAGCAGAAAGCTGATTGTATTTAATTCACAGTCAGAAACTGGAGCAGCCTTAGCTTAGTGTAGCACATTCAGGAACAAAAGAGCTCCGTCGTGTGAAACAAAAATCAGTAAGAGTGTCTAATAGATTTTTGACTGTGTGGAAATCTTTCACAAATTAAGACCACTTTCTTGTTGCACTATGAGTTGGCAAATAGGAAAAGACTCCTTACTCAAAGAAAAGTTGTAAAAAAAAGGATAAATGTATTTCTTTAAAACCACAACTTGTTTGTAAAAATTCAGTTATCCTTATATAATAGAAATCATAGGACTAGAACAAATATAGGACATGTGAAGTGTTAATAAATGCAGTGATGGAGGATAGAAAGGTAAACATTCATAAAAATTAAAATATAAAACAAAACTAGAAACACTTTGTACCCTACAAATCTTAAAGGCCACTACCAATAAAATAAGGAAAATTAACTAAAGCCCTTTTTCCTCTAGCGCCTCTACAGCATGGTTCCACTTGGCTCTCCACGGTTACGACTTTTCCACTAGCAAGGATTTGTGGAACCAGCCCCGTTTTCAGAACGTACTTCGCTGTGGTTCCAAGTGTACCGTACTGCTGGCCTGAAAACATGATGTCAGTCACTGATTGGTTAGGGGATGGAGTCACTGGTTGCGTCACAAGAGTTACTCTCACAACAACCCGATCAATCATTTGCAATAACAACGCTACCCTCTCCTCCATTGTTGTGTTGTGTATCTTTCGAGTGACTTCTTTTACTTTTAATGGTGTCTGGAAAATAGCTTAATGGAGCATAACCACCACCAGCTGGTAAGGTGTGTGGCATCAGTTTTCAAACTCTTGGACCGCCCAGCTTTACGATGAACCCACCAACTAGAGCTGTTACTGATGTGTAATGGAAAACCACCCGAACCGTGCTGTAGAGGTGTTAGTGGAAAAGCAGCATTAGCTGCATGTTTAAAATGCAAACCAAAATGCTTAAAAAAACAAAAAAAGTATCCCAAGCATAATATATATGTATGTTAGTCATAGTTGATGCTTTAATTGTATCAGTAAGCGGTCATGTATCTTGTATCTTTACAGTCGCTGTTAGTTTAACTAATATGTAGCTGAACTAAGCTAGCCAAACTGCTAGCTAAAATAATTTATCAGCTAGTCTAGCTCATCTTACTTCAAAGACTAAAAATGCAGGAAACTATGTCTACAGGTAAAACTCCAAACTGTAAATCTCATTCAATGTTTACTAAGACACTAAATTTGTTTGTTACAAAAAATAAATAATAAAATCTGCAGTTTGTTGGTTAACAGGTGTGCTAACGAAGAGTTAAAACAAGGTAAACAATTTCCTCATTTATAGTTTTTGTGCTAAGTGAATATGGATGTGGGGTTTAGCTTAATTTTTAATCAGGTTTCATCAAAATATTCAACTACTGCTTTAAGAAAAAGAAAAAATAAGTAGGTCCTCTAGACACGTTCTTTGTCTTATTATTATTATTATTATTATTAAACAGATCATCCTCATCATTTTGTAACTGTTTGCAACAGTAATAATGGTGGTAATAAGTAATAACAATGTGCAAAAGTAACACATTTTGACTCAGTCGTGTCACCTCTGGCACCAGACTATAAACTTCTGAAACGTAAAAATCTTTTCGACATTGTTTGGTTGCTAGGGTGACCTGAAATTGTTCCTCTGTAGCTTCTAAACACATCCAGATCTACATATAATTCTTAGTTAAATATATTCACAGGGAAACAAGTCCCGCTCAACAGACATCCCTTCTTTTTCTACACAGTCAACATATATTTTAATGAATATAAATAGCATGTTAAAAAAATACAAACTTGTTGAATCAACATAAATGTTTTTTATGAGAAGACAGAATAAAAAGAGGAACGAGGAACACTGGTACTTCCAAACGCTGTTCTTGTTTTTAACAGTAGTAAAACCTTAGCGGTAGAAAAAATATAACAGAACTGAGAACTTAGAATCATATTGCTCGCTGCCTTAAGGTTTATATGAAGAAGCTGCACCATCCATCAGTGCACAGAGTACATGTTGGAGATAACTCTCAGTTCCTGATAGTATTAGAAAAACTAATCCACTTATAGCTATTCTTGTGATTGCTAATGTCAATTAGCTGTGCGCCCATCTTGAATTGGATTGACTGCCAAAGTTTAAGAGTTGTAGATGTACCTCTAATGAAGGCTTTTTGAGTGTTTCATTAAAATCATCCACCGGTTCATGGGATTGTTTTGCTAACAGACAAACGCACACAAGTATTTAAATGATCACCTGGCAATAATAAAAGACCGAACGAACATGTTCATAGCCTTGTACACTTCAATTAGCTACAAATTGCGAATAGAAAGCGTACATATTTTGGCATCACTCATAAAAGAGTTAAAGAAAAAGAAAGGAAACAGGTGAGCACACACAAATATCCAGATAGGTCCCTTCTAATGGCACTACATGGTCCAAACAGCCAGTGGCAGCTATAGCTTCCTGGCTAACTGTCCTTCAGAGATGGAGGTAAAAAGTGGACACCACGTGCGTGTTGGTTGCATTGGAGAAAAGCTGAGGAAATGTGTTTGGGTTCAAACAGAGACTATTCTGGTGCCGTTTCTTCAAAGACAAGTTTGTGAACGAGTATGATGATCTGAACTGAGACTATCTAAGCTTAAAACTGTGGATGAAACAATGTGCGATGGTCACGGTGCAGGTGGGAAAGCAAAAATGTACTGATGACTGTACTTCTTTAGGCGGGGATACTGTTTTTGATACTTGACTTTAGGGGTATTTCAGTCTATTTGAAGTGGCAGTCCATGTAAAGGTTATAGTTAGATCTTCAAATAAACTCAGTTTAGACAAATAGAGTTTAGGTCTGACTGGACTGACAAGCCAACAGTCCAAATACTCAAACTTCAAAAAATGTCATATAATTTTAAAAGTAAGCATTAAGAGGCTATGCAATTTTTGAAAATGGGAGTCATTTTAAAATGGCAGCAATCCACTTTGGTCTTAGCTGCATTAGAACCAGTTCTTAGCTCCTTCAGTCTAGTCAGATCTAAACTCTGTTGGAAGAGCGATCTAAAACAGGCGAGATAAAAACAGTTTTTATCCTTTCCACAAAACCCTACTTCAAAAAGTCTGACAAAACACACTAGACGCACTTGGGAACTGAGCCATCAGTCTTTCCTGTGAGTAACTCTCAAGGAAGTTCTTGAGTTCAAAATCTTTTAAAGCTCTCTTTGTTGCTCATGTGACATAAGTTTTAAAATAAAACTGTTTTTCACCAGGTTTTAAGATCATCAAGGACATCACATAAAACGTGAAGCATGATAAGGAACAACTTCTCCTGTTATTCTTAGAAACTCTTAATGTCCAGTTTAATCACAGAAAGCTGGTTTGCGTCTGTCACAACGTGTTTGTGTGAGCCAATCGTTGCAGACCGGGGCTGTGTCGATCATCTCGGCAACAGAGTAAAATGCAGCTTTCGGTTCGATAAACGCCTGCTGCAGATTGGATTAGCGGGTGCGCCTGCCGCCCCTTGCTAAATATGTGACTATGAAAAGGTGAGTGAAGAACGCGCCATTACTGTACTTTTATAGTACCTATATTACAGTTCTAGTAAAATATGATGTCAAAAATATGAGCAGCAACATTGTATGTGCTGTTCCCATTTCTTTGAATTCTACCTCTATTACAAAATAAAATGTCTGCAGGTCTGAAAGGACAAAAACTATTTCAAATACAAATTATTTGATATTTCACCCCTAAGTGTTAAACAGTAAAGTTAAAATAACTAAATGTGTTAATCTAAAATACTAAATAATTACTCAATTCTTATTTTAAACAGACAGTGCTTTTTACTTAAATTATTTTGTTATTGTCTTTTGAAGCTAAAATTTGCACAATAAAGACTAAAAACTTTCTTCAAAACATATTTTTTGGGTTGTACTATCTGTATATAAATGCTCACCATTTGTCTACCTCTAAATGAATTATCCATTCATTTTTAGGTATACACTCCTAATATTAAATAAAGTTCAAACACAGTATTACCTCCAGGTCAGGCAACATATGAGTGAGATGAAATTGCATTTATTGGTTTTGAGTGAACTCAGCGACTGTTTGAACCCAAAAAACAAACAAACAAAACAAAAATGAGTTAATTATTTTTGTTAATAACAGTGCTGCAGCTAGGAAGGTTTAGACTGAGGGTCAATGCCAGTGTACGAAGGAGGGTCTGTGCATGTGTGTGTTTTGGGGGGTGTAAAGGAAGCTCCTCTATGTCCCTTTAGGTGGGGTCCATTTTAAGGCTGTGGGGTCAATTGACTTTCCATTACCGCGCTTAGTCTCCTTGGCCTTCCAGTCATCAATGAGGTCCTTCGGGATAAAATGAACCTTAGTTACCAGTGAGGTCAAAGTAGAAGGAAGGGAAAGCTTGAAGAAAAACTCTGGTCATGTTTCTCACCTGTCTCTTTAGAACCAAGTGCTTTCCTTTCCAGTATTTGAGCATTTGTAGAGACTGCAGGGTGCTGACAATATCCACTGGGTTCACCGCCGTCTCCTGGCTGATCTCTGGAAGAAGGACAGAAGAGTTAGAAGGGAGAGATCATATTCCTTTAGTTTTAGCTTCTCTCCATTTGTTCTTTGTCAGTGTCTGTCTGTGAGGCTGACTCCCTGTCTACTTTCAAGACTTAAGACTTTCCTTTTTGATAAATCCTATAGTTGGTGTTGGCTTGGGTTTCCTAAACTATCCCTTAGTTATAGGGATAGTTATGCTGGAGGAAAAACTGACTACATTTTCTCACTGTGGTGCTGTTTTTACTCTGTATTCTCAGTATTTGTAATTATTGCTGTCATTAACCTGGGTTTGCTGTTTATCTTCCTATAGAATAGAAACCCAAAACAATCTGTTTGTGTTTCTTTCCTGGCCTCTCAAACTCCAGCTGGTCAAGGCAGATGGCAGCTTATCCTGAGCCTGAATCTGATGGAGGTTTCTTCCAGGTTCCTTTCCACTGTTCCACTGTTGTCTCAGTGGTTCTCAGGGTGGCGACAACAACAATCTTCTGACTTCCTTGAGGGCACATGTCACATTTAACATCTAGAACATTTAAAGAACTTATGCCGTTGTGTACACTATATAATTTCCCATCTGGTTTCGGACTTATGTCAACTTGTAAGTAACTTACATGTAACATGTGTGAACTTATGCAGAACTTAACTACCGCATACCTGTAAATTATGCCAAACCTATGAGCTATGAACCTATGAGTTGGATGTATGCCTTCACATATCAGTGTTGATGACTTATTCAAAACTTACACCTAACATATGCAACTTACACCAGTGTGTGTCATTGTTTTGACATTTCCTCGTAAGTTGTCTAAAGCATTTTGGAGTAATGGCCTTTAGATAGATAACTATTTCCTAATTGACATTATGTTATATACTGATTTTGAAAGTGTTGTATTAATATTAGATTTAATCAATTGTTTTTAATGGGATTAATGTTTTGCACTTGTTACTTCTTTGTATAGTGCCTTGAGATTACTGTTGCTGTGAATTGATGCTATATAAACAAATAAAACTGACCTTAACTAAATTTGACTCAGTTCTCATCACGGTCAGAACACATGTGGCTATAGCCTTACATCCCTGATTTTAGGACCGAAGTCATTTAAAAATGCAGTTCTTGCATTTGCTTCCAAATCAATTTGTCAATTTAATATGTTTGTCTAAAATCCCAAAAAGACTTGGTTGTGCGTTCTTTGTATTCATACAAGCACCATCCAATGCAAAACTCCTGCACTGCCAAGAGTTTGTGTCTGAGCTGCTATACCCGCCATTATGTAGATGATGATGTAGACTGAAGTATATTTCTTTAAAATATCTAGCTTATCACTGTGTCAAGGAAGCAAAACTTTTTTTTTTCTAAATTATGAGACTAAAGCGGAGCTGGTGCATCTGCAAATTAAAGTGCATGCAGGGTTTTCTGCTTTCCAAATCATAATGGTCTCAATTTAACCTGATCTATGTTTCTATTTTATATTTAATATAGATTTAGTTACTTGTTTAGCTTGGGGATAAAAGATAAAAACAAAAGTCTGAAGACCCATGAAAGGCTTAAAGTTCACAAATTCCCAGTAAAAAGAAAATATGAAAAGATCTCATAATGTGGATGTTAAATTACTCAGGTGAAAATTGATTTTCATTACAAACACTGACTCAGACTTTTTTTTTAAGTCTGTCTGAGTTAAGGATTTTAAAACCCAATTAGACAGCTCATTCTGTAGTTAGCAGCTGACAGAAGAATATCATGGTTAAATAAATGTTGTTAAATCAAACCATTACAGTCTTATAATTTAGGGGTTCTGAATAAAAACGATTAATTACAACTTTTTACAGTTGTATTGCCATTTGATGAAACAAGTAAAACAAAATCAATCATTTCATTTCTTATCATTAAAGCACACAAATACAAACTCTACAGAGGATGACGACAAAACAGATGTAGATGTGAGGGAACAGAGTATTCGCTGTTTTGTTACACGGTCACGGTTTCTGTCTGACCTTCGTGACAAACTATTATCTGGCGCATTTTTATTTGTAAGGACAAGAATGGGGGGAAAAAAAACTTACATCCAGATTCACCACAGGAATGTAAGTCTTTTACGAACAAAATTAGGATTTTTTGTGCATCTGTCTAATTTCCAAAGCCCTTGCAAAAGGAGCTGTGGACTTCAACACTGCAATGACAACCAAGTCTTTTTGCACTGGTGCAGATAAATAAATAAAATAAAGTTTTATTAATTCATTTAGAGAAACAAAACACCCATATTTATGTACATTACTATTAGAATTCCAGGTATCTGATTCTCAAAAACCAAAGTTAGTATGAAATATTTACTGTCTCCTAAAAGTGTTAGCTGCATTTCAGGAGAAAACAGAGGAAGAGGAGCAACCTGCTGCTTTCAAGAAAGAGAGCAAGAAAATCAAGGAAGACAGATCAGTGGTGTCCAATCTCAATGACCTCCTGGACGAACTGAAGAAAGACGATAAAGCAGAGGAGGATTTGAGAATCTCCTGTAAGCGTCTTGAATCTCTCCTGTGAGTCCAGCTTAGGGACTATAATCTAATGGATGTAAGAAAGCTCTTCATTGTTATTGTGGCTTGAAATATTAAACTGTATTCCCATCTCAGTCTCGGCTGTAAACTGATTCTTGCCTTTCAGTACTGCTGGCAGATCCACTGCAATGCATCAGCTCAACCCTGCTTAGTTTATGAGTTTTGGAGTTTCCCCATAAAAGTTAGGCAACAGTGAGAACTGTACGTGAAATGCACAACAATAAATCCTGCCTAAAATTACATTTCCTTTCTTAAAAAAATGTAATACCGGTAAAACAGTTGAAATATTTTGTGTTGGTGACTTTTTTTTACAAGCAGCATCTGTGTGTGTAGCTGAAAGATCTTGATGTGGTTTGGGTGCGTTTCTCATGTATTTTGGCCAGTTTAACTCAATCCTGACCTTTGATGGAGATCTCCTTGCCCTGAAAATTGTTCAGGTAGCGCAGCAGAACATCTTTCCAGTAACTTCTGTAGCTGATTAGTCCCAGATCAGACAGGGGTCGCTCAGGAGAGCCCACCTTTTCCTCCACCTTGGACAGCAGGTAGCCTGGTCGGACAGAATAAACAGCTTTTTTTGTTCCTATTGATCTTTTCTCAACACACTGCGGTATTGACCAGAGAGAGCGTGATGAGTGTGTGCACTGACTGAAGTCGATGAGCATCTTGCCATAACCCTGCCTCATGTACTGCGGCATGGTGAGGATGCAGGACACATTGTAGTTCAAGAACGAGTTTTTCTCCTGTGCAGAGAGAGAGAAAAACTCAAATATTTGAGAGGCACATAAATAAGATCTTTAGCCTAAATGTAATGTTCACAGGTTAGAAAATGTCTCACATGTTTCTTTATTTGATTCCCTTTAGTACCTGCAGCATGCTGCATCAGCTATGTGATCTCAATGGTCTCAAAGCACTTGAAAATACTAAAAGTACCTTTTGTTCTTGGGTCAAAACTGAGGCCTGGTGAGTTAAGGCAACAGGAGGATTAATTTTACATTAGGCAGCAATTTTATTTACGTGAAGCTTGAGGAAAATAAGCTAGTGTAGAGACATGCATTTTAAGCAAAATCACTTAGAATTTGTTTGGTAGATTTTTCAATATTTTATAAAATAATTGCACATCTAACCCCTTTTCCTATAAGAGCCGTTTGCAGGCATTCATACGTCTCACAACACGTGCTTAGTTCATCCTTTACTAATGCAGGGCTAATTAATATAGCACAAGTGTTAGCACAACAAACTGTTAAAAAGCAGAACATTATCTTGGCAAATGCTAATCTCTGCTGCTGCTTTATGATTTAGAACATTTTTGCTAAGAAACAACTGTAAACACAGTTGTCAATGGTAATTTTATTTATATAGTGCATTTAAAATTAGGCTGATCAATGTTCTTTACAAACTGATTAAAACGAAACAAAACAAAAAAAAATTACCAACAAACAAATCAAGACACAAAAACCAGCAAGACCAAAATAAAATAGACATAAAACAAACTAAACACAAGAAAACTCTGTAACATAAATATCTGATAGAACTAAACTCAGTTTATTTAAAATTTGCTCCATTCCTCCTAAATCCCACAGCTAAACACCCATAGAAGGAAAAAGAGCTGCGGAGATTTATTTTCTTTCATGGTCACTGGTTTAATGACTCAAACTAGAGAATAATACCTGTACTGTGACAGACGACAGATTAAAACTGAGCTCACCTGGGACCACAGTTTCCATTTTATAATCCGTTCAAAAAATAAAACTATATTGGCAGAAAGACACTGAGTTGTTTCTCACCCCAACTGGAAAAGCACCATTAGGAAACAACTTGGTGAGTCACAACAAGATACAATTACCACATGGAATATTTGTTGAGAATGAATTTTAGAGACAACCCCACCAAATATTAGGGTTATTTGTATAAAATTGCCTAAATTATAAACCGTTTTGAAGTTTGGTCATTTAGTTATAAAAGCTATCTTGAAAGCTTTTGGCTTCAAAATGTAATAATTTGTAGCTAAACCTCAAATGATTACTTTTGAAATTTTCCTAAAGTTCATACAGTGGTTTTTGAGATATTTTGAGAGGAGGTTGACACAGACAGAGGCAAAAACATGATTGCCTGCCTTTCAGTGGTGGGCAACAATAAAACCAGAGGACTCTGCTGCCCATCCCCCGGTGTTACCTTGGAGAAGTATCCGACCAGGTGGCATCCTGTGTTGTCAGCTTCAGTCATAACATAGAAGAGGAACGGCTCGACGTCGTAATATAACGTCTTGTGGTCCAGGAAGAGTTTTGCAAGCAGACACAGATTCTGGCAATAAATCTAAAAAAAAAAAGAAGAACACAAAAAAAATTGTAGCAACCTATTTTTCTGTATTTGTGTGGGGTCTGTGGTAGAGAAAAGGCTGAAAAAAAATGCTCACTTTGTTCTTCTTTCCATCCACCTCAAAAACTGAAATGTTTCCCTTCCTGTAGATCTCATCACCTGGGGGGTGCTTCCACACACACTTGGCCTACAAGAATGGACAAAAAAAAAAAAAAGAAAGATCAGAGGAAAACCTTTGAGCAGCAAGTTAGAACAACGTCTCACTTGTTTCATGCAGCAGTAATCCCAAAGCGATAACTATTTAATTCATTCATTTATGATCAGCTGTATAACTGCAGGTGGTGGATCAAAATAACCAAAACTGAAGAACAGAACTGAAGTATAAGAGCTGTGCATCTGAGTCTACAGCACTGAACGGCCAACTCTGTCCACGTTCATTCTACATAATAATTATTCAAAAACTGGTCCAAATCTTCCTACAATCTTTACTAATATGTACACTACCAGTCAAAAGTTTGGACACATCCTAACATTAAAATATCCCTATTTTTTCCCCTTTTTCCTACACTGCAAATCAACACCAAAGTCAACCAGACTGTGAAGGAACACATGCTGTAAGGAACCATTTAGCAAACCCAAAAGCACCAAACAAACCAAAATACGTTCCAGATTCTAGACCCCTCAAAGCAGGCACCCCTTGCTCTGACCACGGCCGTGCACACTCTTTGAAACTCCTTCAGGGCAGTTGGAAAACCACTCCAGGTGATTACAGAACCTCATGAGGCTGACTGAGTTCCGTTATAGTCAGAACGACTACAGTACCAACCCACAATGTAGGAAAAAAAAGATTAACATAAAAACACTGAATGAAAAAGCACATCCAAACTTTTGACTGGTAGTGTACTGCAATAGATTCAATCATAAACATGGCTGAGGTTGTCAATGTGGGTACAAAGCAGGTTGAGGAAGGTGCAAAATGGCTGGAGGTGGACGAGCAAATAATGTACATGACCTAGGATTCAGGTTAGCAAACTGTGCACACCAAAATAAGATGTGATTTTCATAAACTTGTCACTCAAAACGCAGATACATGGCTCGCAATTCTGAGTCACCAAGCAGTCTCTAACAGTCACAACCCAGTGAGATATCACCCCAAGGAATAAGGGCTACCAGGAAACTGCAGGTCAGATAAAAACTTCCATCCCTGAACATCCCACAGAACTATTAGTTTAATGTACCATGTGCCTGCGCAGAATGGTCTGACTTTTTATGTACTTCAGGCAGAATTCGCACATGTAGAGCCTCCCCAGGCGGGCGTACTCCTCTGGGTACGGAGAGTGGTACCAGGTGTCCAGCTCGAAACGCCCAAACACGATGGTCTTTATCATGTTGCTGCCCTCCGACACCTGGCCGGAGAGACGAAGCTTCTCCTGCAGAGCCGGAAGAGGAGAGACAGGGAGACGAGGCACAGACAGGGCAAGAAGAGAGGACAAGCAAGCAGGTAGATGGGTGACAGGGAAAAGAAGAGGGGGACTTCAGTTATTAACAGGGGACGTTTGGGTGAGCCAAACAGCATGCTTGAACCAAGCAGAAACTAGAAATGTTGAGGAAGAAAAAGAAAAATGAAGCACTAATAAAACAACTTTGAATGGAAGAATAAAAGGATTTTCTGTGGAAACGTGACACATCTACAAAGATTTTATGTTAGTGAAAAATATAAAAGGAAAGATTAATCTTTTGAAATATGATACAAAGTTGAAGGTACATCTACTGTACATGAACGTATAGCTGAACAGAATTCCCTCCGAACTGAAGGGTTAAACCAACAGAATGACATGAAGTGATTGTCCAAACTACCAAAACTATCTCAGACTTCTCCTGTGGCTGTAGAGGAGGGTTTGCAGACTGAAAGAGAGAAAAAGAGTGGTAAGCTAGAAAAAGAAGGGAGGGAGGGAGGGAGAGGGGGCACAAAGAAAAGAAAAAGAGTAAAAGAGGGAGGTGAGGATGAGTTTTCTCTCTTACAAGGTCATCCGAGGCACGTGCCTGCGCTTTCCTGAACAGCTCGAGGTCGTAGTCGCTGGTGATGTTCTCCAGCAGAGGCTCCCGGCTCGTCCCGTGGCTTTCACGGTGTTCCTGGGAAAAATAAAGAAACAAATGTCGAGAGGTGTTTAAAATGTAATTAGAGGCAGAGAGAGAGATGGGGTTCACTACCAATGATCATTTCTCAGGTTCTCACCATACACTTTTCCTTCTGCTCCTTATTGAGGGCAGAGTTCCTCTTCCTCCTGAGCTCGGTGACCTTCTCCTTGTAGCGCTGCTGACGATCTGTAGGGGCCTGAGGGACCACCCAGATACAAACACATAAACACTGATGCCTGTGTGATTGACATGTTTGAAGCACTTTACCTTTTAAAAAGTACAAATGACTTATTTAAATGTCTGGTGATAACAAGCCTTATTTAACTACGTTTTCCAACAATATTAACACAATAATTAATATAGTACAGTCAGGGGGAAAAAAGGCCATCCTCTTTCAGTTCCTGTGTTTTATGTGTCAGGACATAAAATATTAAAACTTACTTTTAAGTGTACAGAATAGTGTTGTGAAGCTCTGGTATGTGGCTGATATAATCTATGCCTTGATACAATGCCCAGAATATGATTTATTAAAGGGGCAATATCATGTAAAATCAACGTTTTTGAGTTTTATATCATGTTATAATGTTATCCTCTCATCAAAAACATGTCCAGAGTCTTGCTTTGACTTATTCATGCATGTTTGAGAAATGCATGTTTGAGTCCTGAGGCAGCCAGGCAGAGGAGGAAAAACGACTGCATCACAGCGCCCCCGCCCCTACCCCCACCTCGTGGCTCCTGCAGTCTATGGGCAGCAACAAAGTAAAAAAAACACAGTTGTCGTCTGCAGGTAAGCCGAAAAACAACTCATGTTGTTTGGTTCACATCGTTGTTTGGTCTATGTGTTAAGATTTGTAACTTATTACGATCAGTACGTGCATCTGAGAATGACTGAAATAATCTTACCAGCTGAAACATCCTCTCTGTAATCACTTCAGTTCTTTAGAAAACATACTTTCCGGTCCGACAATAAGGTTCATATGTGTCCTGAGATGCAATTTTCCAAAACCGATATGGTATAATGATGCTTCTTTTTTATTATCATTACAACAAACTCTGCTAAGACTCTCCAGGTTGTAAACAGAGCCCTGTAAAGAGAAGTGGCTGTGATGACGTGCAGAAATGGGCGGGACAGAAGCGGAAGGAGGTTCTTAAAGAGACAGAGACCAATTTCAAGGCATTTAGAAACGACTATGATGAGAAGTTTATTTTCTATTTAAAAATATAAAGAGCATTTTAATAACAACTGAAGGTGACGTAGTTACTTTATTATGGTATAGCATTTAAATATATGCCTGAGAAACACATAATATTGCCCCTTTAAAGATACACAAGCAGCAAAAATTGACACAATGCAATACAATTCAGTCCTATTTATCACATGGTATACCATGCTGATGCAATTCTGCCTCAAATTACAATAAAATATGATCTGATTCAACACATTGTGAAACAGTTCAATAAAATACAACGAAGCAATAGAACTGTCTTATTTAACGTACTGAGATCAACTATTACTACAAAATATAAAATGTCCTCTCATTAACAGGCCACGTTTTAAACCTCCTGCTGCCCTTGGGTTAAAATGACATGAGGCACCAGTCTAAACACAGTCATTTTGACCCAAGGGCAGCAGGAGTTAAAAATCACAAAACATTTTCATAAATCCTTGCTAACAATTAATAACACACAAAAATGAGAGTCAAGCGAAATGAATAAACCTGCTAGGAGCAGATGTGTTGAAGGCTCTTTAAATAACTTCACAGTGAGCAATAAAATGTACTTTCCACATTATAAAGAGGAAAACATAAGTTCATGTTTTTTTTCTTGAACGTAAGCTTTTTCAAAGCTTTAAGTATATTTTGAGAGAGTTTGTTGCTCTTTACATCGGTGCAGCTGCAGTTCTCCTCCAGACCTGCAGGTGTCTCCAAAGAGAAAACAATACAGCTAAACGACCAGGAGAAGAGCTGTCCACTGCATTGATCTGTACTACTGGATTGCACATCACGTGACTTATCGTGCGCTGCACAGGTGCCATTGCTATGCATTGACTCTTTACTCACGAACATCTGTGGATGGTCATAAAAATTAGATGCAGCTGACAGTCACGCAAGAAATATCAAAAAAGGGTAAAATGTTTTGCCATAAATTGTCAACACTACGACAACAAGATCACAAGATCAAAAGTTATCACATTTTACAGGTCATCAAAATATTTTTTATTTAAAACAAATGCGGGAAGTAGGTCAGTTATGCTAGCTTGATTTTGACAACCTTATGTTGAGAAAGAACATGCAAACTCTACCCAGAAAGGTCCCCAGGCCCGGATTTGATCTGGCGACCTTCTTACTGAGAGGCATCAGCTCAGATTCCACCATATCAAACTGAAAATCTTGGATCAGTGAAGCAGAAAAAAATGAGACTGTCCTGATGTGCTACAATCATATATTGCAACCAGTTGAATTAATTCTAATCTATTGTTACATGAAAAATGATGTTAATTGTGGATGAATGAAAGACGATTTTACTAAAAAAACAAAATGTTTAAAACTGATTAAATTATAAGATTGTCTTGTAAATACAACAAACAAGCAGTGTGACGAAAAAGAAAAACACTCAAACCAAACAAGATTCAATTGTAATGAGGAATGTGTATTGAAATGTTTCCTAAAATGAGCAACTATCATAATTTTATTATATAACATATGTAAAGTAAAGTTTAGTGTGCAAGAAATGAAAAATGACTAAATGTTTGTAGCATCGGAAATACATAGTGACTAATGAAAAGTAAAATAATGGCTGATGGTAGGTTGCAGAGATGGGGACTCGTGACTCGGACTTAGTCCCTACTATTAGAGACTTAGACTTGACTTGGACTTGGACCCTAAAGACTTGAGACTTGACTTGGACTCATGGTTTGAGACTCGTGAACAATGCAAGTCTTTTTACTGCCCGGCTCACGATTCTCACTCCCTCAATACACATCCATGCTCCGCTCCCCCTCGTCTGAGAACGGGAGGGGCCAGCGCTGTCCAATGTTAATGACTTGTACCCTGAGTGACAAACAGAGCTTCAGCATGGCAGGCGTGTTGCAGTAGGCAGTTCCGCTGCCATTCATTGTAAGCTTTGCTTACAGAGACTTTATTCAACCCCATGACAAGAGACTGGCAAAATGCAAAGTGTGTGGATTCCAAAGTCAAAATTTGTTTTTTTACTTTAATGATTCTGGTTCATCGTCTTCACTGACATGTTTTTATGCATTTAAAAATATTTTTTCTGGTATTTTATTGTAAAATCAGCAGCAGACTTGTTGGATTTGATTGAAACTTTTTTGATCCCATGAAGGGAAATTACAGTTCGGAACAACCCATTCAAGAGATGCATTTGTTATTTGTCAATGGCATGACATAATTATAGTATGCTTTTGTAAGACTATAAATGGAAAATACTGTTAACAATACTTTAAATGCTTGATTGTGATTTCAACCTTAAACTTATTTTAAAAGAGTATTATGTTTTATTAGTATTATTAAAATACTATGTTCTAATATTTGATTTAAATATAGTATTATAGAATATAATCTAGTATAGTTAGAATACCTTTGATCAAACTGCCAGTTAA
>JARVJO010000096.1:2018460-2028497 GCA_031762555.1 Cynodonichthys magdalenae | reverse complement strand
GGGATCAATCCTATTTAAAATGATCATAAATCAATGATTACTAATAAAAGACTACAAATATGGCTGCCTTTCTGGCACCTCGAGACACAAGAAGCTATTTTATTCCACAATATCTAGAGTTTGATATCTTGGCAAAACTACATTTTTAATTTTTTTAAGATTGTTACTTTTTAAAGAAAAGTTACCAGTTTAGACTTTTTCCAAATAAATGAAAATAAAAGTTTGCATCTATTTCATTCTTTTATCACACTAAGAAAGACATAAATCTGAAGGAGTCTTTGGGTTAAAAGAGTAGTAGGGGGGGGGGGCTCCGATCAACTAGGAAATAAGAAGGGGGCGCTTTCAGGAAAATAGGTTGGAAACCACTGACCTACACGCTCTTCTGTCCGGGACAGACGCCCAGCACGAGCAAGAAACGGGTCCGGCTCATGAAGCAGTGCCGCTGCGCCACAGTTAAAACGAAATGAAGCCGTTTGATGTGGACATGAAACGGACTTCAAAGCTCAAGAGGATAAATGTGAGGAACTTGACTGGAAATGAAATATTAGACACGAGGTTCATGTTG
The DNA here is from genome assembly GCA_031762555.1 of Cynodonichthys magdalenae. NCBI lineage: Eukaryota > Metazoa > Chordata > Actinopteri > Cyprinodontiformes > Rivulidae > Cynodonichthys > Cynodonichthys magdalenae. The sequence continues at coordinate 2,027,932 of JARVJO010000096.1, read as the reverse complement.
GAGCCTCCAGCTTGACCCAAAGGTAAACAACGGAACTTTCAGAGGATTGTGGACTTATGTTGTACATATTGCTATTACTTTACATGCATGACTATTTTTATTTGAATGCCCAAATAACAAGTATGCTATTTTATAACAGGTCTGATATTTACAACAAAACAATCTGATGAAAATTGAGCAAGTTATGGCTATTTTAATAGTAAACCACACACGTTCATGTTAAGAGTCAGAAGGCTCTCTGTATCAAGATGGCCGCCGCGTGACGACGTCGGTCTCTATTGGCCAACAGCGGGGATGATTTATATAAAAAATGTTTTGAGTCATAATCAATATGGCTTTAGAGCTCACACTTCAACATCAATGGCTCTCATAGAGCTGAACAAATAACTGTCATTGATCAAAAACAAATTTGTGTTAATGTTTATGTTGATTTAAAGAAAGCTTTTGACACCATTGATCACAGCATTCTTCTTGAGAAATTACACATATATGGCATAAGAGGTCCAGTTCTACAGTGGGTATCTAGTTATTTGACAAACAGGAAACAGTTTGTTCAAATAAACAATGTAAAATCTGATTTTGATGATATCACATGTGGGGTTCCACAAGGCTCAGTGCTTGGACCAAAGTTGTTTCTTTTGTATGTAAATGATCTGGTAAAAGTGTCTGGGTTGTTTAAATGTGTTTTGTTTGCAGACAACACTACATTTTTTTGCTTGGGCAAAAATTTAAAACGTATGTTGGAAATGATGCAAACAGAATTCGTAAAAATACAAAATTGGTCCAAGCTAAACAAATTTTCACTAAATTTAGACAAAACAAATTGTATGATTTTTAGTAACAGAAAAAGAAAAGTTGAAGTTGATGGTGTTGACATTTGTAGAGTTAGTGAGGTGAAGTTCTTAGGTGTTGTTATTGAATAAAATTTGACTTGGAAACCTCATGTAAATTATTTAAGAACTAAAATAGCAAAATCCATTGCAGTATTACATAAAGTAAGGGAAATATTTAATGATAAAGCTTTGTTTATATTATATAATTCAATAATTGTTCCACATTTGATTTATTGTGTTGAAGTCTGGGGAAAGGCATTTAAAACATATACAAATTCTATTTTTATTTTGCAAAAGAGAGCTATAAGAATTATAGCTGGAAAACATTACAGTCACCCATCAAATATATTATTTCATCATTTCAGTTGATTGACAATAAGATTTTGCCAATTATATATAAGGCTCATAAAAATGCATTACCCTTGAACATTCAGTCTAATTTCATTAAGAGAGAAAGTACTTATAATCTCAAAGGATTTGAAATGTTTGTTAAACCTAAAATTCGAACAAATCTGAAAGAGAGAAATACCTCAGTTCAAAGAATAAGGTTGTGGAACAACTTGACCAGTGATTATAAAAATGCTAGTTTGATTAAGTCATTTGGAAGATTGGTAAAATTTGATTTGTTGATGAAATATGAAAATATAAACTAGGCATTCATATAAGCTGCAGTCTGAGTGGCTGCCAACCTTCCCTTTATTTTTCAGTTTTTCTGTGATCTTTTTGTAATTTTTTTATTTATTTATTTTATTATCATTACTATTATTGTTTTGTTGTTTTTGTTTGTTTGTTTATTTGTTTTTATTTAATTTTCTTTTTTCTCTTTTCTTTTTAGTTGATCATTAGGGTTGGAAATCATTAGTTATATGTATATATTTTTTTTTTGTTAAACAGGGGCAGATGTTATAAGATATTTTTCTTCTTTCGGCTCCTTTTCATTTTTCATTTAATGATATTGTTTGTGTTGTGTGAAATTTGTTGTTTTTAATGAAATCAAATAAAAAAATAATTTAAAATGTGGTTTGTTCAAACTTTATTCAATAACCTTCAAAGAACATTCTAGGATTGTTGTGATTTAACAGAACCATGCAATAACAATACCAGAACGTTAGTTTAAAGTTCTTTGTTACTTGGGCTTTCATCAGCACAGACAATCAGGTCTCTGTTCAGCACAAATGAGCACTTTTCTTATAAATGCAGCACTTCCAGCCCTGAAGACATCTTGACAGACGTAGAATAGATTCTATAAATAGCATCAGAAGTGCATGTTGGATTGTGCTGCTCCTGTCCTCTTCTTCTGAGGTCGAGACTTTAATTAAGATCAGACTCACCAAGAAGGCTTAATTTCTTCTGCTGACTGACTTGTTGGATGCTGTCCATGATGCTGAATGGATTCAGCTGGAAGCCAAAAGAACTTGTTTTTCAGACGTCAGCTACCTACAAACAACAATCTTTTCATGATATTGACCTTAAATTATGGCAGTGATGATGATGATTCTATGTAATGCAGCTTTCATTGAATTTACAAATTCAGTATATTGACTCAACATTCACATGCCTGTCTTTATGTTTATAGTTTCCTTTGTGGTTTTGTTGGCTGTCTCACCAGAGCCTGGTTCTGATGGAGCTTTCTTCCTGCTAAAACAGAGCGTTTCCTTTCCACTTTTGCGCATGTGCTGCTCAGGTTGGGAGACTGTGATGAAGTGGAGATTCAACGCAATCCTTGCTTGATAAATGTTACTAATTGGATTTTATAATGTATACATAATTAATTAATGTTTTTTTACAGTGCCCTGAAACCGCTCTTGTTGTGACTTTGTGCTAATAAACTGAAATAAATTGACAACCATTTTCTTATTTTTATATTTCAGCTGTATTTACAGATTTTAGCTACTGTTCTAGTATAGTTAACTATTTTGTTACTTTTAGATTTTAACCACCATTTTCTATTATTTCCTACTTTAAACTTTTAGCTGCTGTTCTGCTTATTTCAATGTTTAGCTATGTTTTGAGTCTTTTAGCATTTTTTTTCTGATTGTATATTGCAGCCACAGTTTTGCTACTATAAGTTGTAGCTTTTAGCTTCTTTACTGCTAAGTTTAGCTTTAAGCTACTGTATTTCTACTTTTAGTTTTAAGCTACTGCTATACTAATTTTATCTTGTAGCTACTGTTTTAGTAATTTTAGTTTTCAGCTACTGGTTTGCCAGTTTTAGCTTTTAGGTACTGTTTAGCTTATTTTAGTTCTGTCCATCTTTTTGTAACTTTAACTTTATAGTTTTATATTATTTTACAAAATTAGCAGTCAGACAGCTTTCAGCCTGTGTTTTTACAAAAAGGGAAATGTCTTCAGTGATAAAATTATTTTACATATTTTTGACACCAACCATGGTGCAGTTTTAATGTATCACAAAACATAACTCAATATTATTATTGATATTTTAAAGGGAAAAACAGGTTTTGTAGCAGCTGTCTAAGGGCTTTACCCTTAAAGATAAAGTTTTGGCAGAGCAGACAGACAGTAAGTAGCTGGTGTTCAGGGATCTAGTGAAGATTAAAGCAGGAAATGAAAGGGGGTGGGGAAGGGAGTAGATGGATCTGCGCTCAACAACTTCCAGTCAGTGGTGGATTTGTTCAGAGGAAAGTAAAGAACTGAGAAAAGGTCCAGATAGAGGCCAAATTAGGTGAGTTATGATGTTTTGCTTTATACAGCTTCATTATTTCTGATTTTACTGCATTAATCCTAAAACGAGTTCTGCCATAAAATTGCACAATTCATAACAAAAACAGGTGAATATTTAGCAGGTTTTAAATTACACTGAAGTGAAAAAGTGCAGCTTTACATCAACAAAGGTGGAACATATAGACGCTAAATATTTCTTTCAAAATGTTTCAATTTTTAATTTTATTTTTTTTTTACCTAGTCACTTCAGTAGAACAAATAACTGAATATTAGCTTCTTAATTTCTTCATCATCAGTGACTTTTTTTTTGTTTTCAATTTTTAATTCTATCCCAGAAAATCTTTCAGGAGACATTTTTCTCTGCATCTCTTAATGTCATGACTGCTGCTTATTCTTGTTACTTTTAGTTATTGTTGTGGCAATAGTTTTTATTTAAATAAAGAGACAGCTGTGTTCACAGGGAAACAGTCTATTTGAATTTTTATTACTCACTGCTGGTCTTTAATTTAAGTATGTATGTTTTGATTAAAGGTTTCTTTTGCAACAGTCAACAGCTCAACGAGACATTTGATTTCACACAAAGTGACAGAGGATCTAAAAGTGGCAGAGATTAGTTTAAGTGGATTGTTGTAATGCTCCTGTATAGGTAATGTCCATCTGAAGTCACTGCACAGAGGCTGGAAAAGTATGGTTTATTGGCATTATACTCCTTCTTTGGAGTGGAGACAAAAATGTTTTTGTTCATGTCTGTGTTTGTGTGTTCATTTTTCTGTAGCACTAGTCAAATGACACTTTCAGAAAGTAATCATTTTGGATGCATCTACAACTTCTTAAGCTTTCAAATCAATCCAATTTAAGATGGCTGCCATAGCTAATTGACATTTGAAAACAAAATGTCTGTAACTCAGTTTGATGTAGTATGAGCTCAGAGTCACACACACTGAGCTCATTTTTAAGTCTTGTGAGATTTCTGCATTAGAACTTGCATAATATCCAAATAAATTCCATTTCATTTGTAGAAAGAAAACTGGTCAGGCAAATTGTATAAGAAACTTTTGTGGGAACATGGATTAATATTAGTAATAAGGTCTGTTAGATTGTGTGATATCGAGTCACCACTGTGCTAACAAAGAGATATAAGTGAGTGTTTACTAGAAGCTAATTATTTATGCTAGTTTCACCACCTTAGTACTTTGGGGTTTGGTTCATTGTACCCCTGCTGAAGGCAACAGAGATTTAAGGGAAGCTGTTTGTTAGGCTAAGATGCCAAATGGTTCTGTTGGCGTCATCAGACCAAGATCTTGCATCGGGGCGGTTTGCAGCTGAGATGAAAGTCAGTTCCTCTAAACCTGAGGCCATGGGGTGGAATGCCTCCTTCGGGGCGGAGGAGAGTCTCTGTCTCAAGTGGAGGAGTTTAAGTAACTGGGTGTCTTGTTCACGAGTGATGGTAGGATGGAGCGGGAGATGGATCGATGGGTTGAGGCCTCGTCCTCAGTAATGAGGATGTTGCTTCGGTCGGTCGTGGTGAAGAAACACCATTCAGGACCTTGGCAACATGGTTTTGTCTCATATGATAATTTGTAGTGACAAATATTTCTATCCAATCAAAATAATAGATGTCAACAGCAAACTGAGTTTCACTGATGTGCTGACCTAAATTTAACGTGTCATGGTTGCTACATTCAGCGTCACCAGTTTGTCCTCGCCCTTCACAATATGGCTGCTCTCTGTGACCTCTTTGTGCAGTCCACTGGCAAATGAGGTGTATTGACCGCCACTCCTAAACATACATGTGCATAACCGGCCTTAAACCACACGTGTTTGACATGAAAAAAAAGAAGTTAAGAAATTAGGTAAAACATATCTTTTCACAAATCACGACGCTGCAAAATACAACAAGACTCCCACCAGAATGCTGTTTTATATGCTGTTTTAAGACCACCTTCTCAGTGACAAAATAAAGCCTTTATCTGGTCATTGAACGTCACTTTTTCCATCACACAGTGTTCAAAAATGCTGTCAATAAATGTGGCAAAAAAAAAACAAATATTATAATTCCATTTCATTTTACAATTTGTGTAGACACAAATCATTCAACAAAAAAAATCTGTACCTAAACTTTGATGGATTTGTGCAAATTTATTCAATTATAAAGTTTTTATTTAGGGCAGTTGTTAGGCACAACTGAAAGCACTCTTTTACTTAATCTCTTTAGACACAATCACAGTGAGCTCTTCCTCTTTAATCCCCTGCATAATCAATCCAGATTGCCTACAAGGGTCAGTGTTACGAAGCTTGCATCCTTAATCAGATTTAATTCTAGAAATATGGTGCATTTGTGTGTCTGTGTGAGCAGGAGCACTGTGTTAGGAATTATGACAAAAAGACAACAAATAAATAGAGAGCGGGGTAAAGACAGGAGGTGGTGAAAAGCAAGAAATTTTAGAACTGCCCTTAACATGTTTAAGCCCAGGATTTTTGGATTACCTTTGACAATTAATCTTGTTAAATTGCAGAGCAACCACAGAGTGCCATTCAATGTGGGTAGGGCCATCATGTGTGGTGTTTTAGACGTCACACTTTGCATGTCAGGACAACAGCTGGAACTCTCAACAGGGTGCAGAAATCGTCAAACTAAAGGGATGATTGTAAAAAACTGAAGTTTTTGTGCTTTCTATTTTTTATTTATTTGTGTTTTCTTCACAGTGACAGACACAGCAGGTAATTTGAACTTTTTTTTCATCATAATTTCATATTTGTGCTAACATGCAAGTTTACTGTAATTTCCCTTTTCCTGATCAATAAGGCATTATTCATTCATTCATTATTTTTGCTGACTGATTTGAATTGAATGAGCTCAAAATACAAATAAACGACAAATTTTAAAAAATTATATTTTGCTAGAAATATTATAGAAATCTCCTAAATCAGTTTTATGTGCAAGATTAAATAAAAAAAGAACAACTTACATTATTTCATTTATTGGTGTCAAGTTTCTATTGTTTCCTTTAATAAATAATAAATGCAGATGAGGGGACTCAGAAAGTCATGATTTTATTTTAGCTTTTTTTTTGCCATAGTTGAAATAAATGCTAATGTTTATGGATACAGAGAGGACAGGCATTAATTACAAGTTGGGATGTTGTGTAAAAAGAATATAATAATTAACACATCTATAAACACGCATTTTAACCGCAGTGGAAAAAAATTAACATAAAATATTAAACAAAAAAAAATAGTACAAATTTAGGGAGAAAAAAAAATCAAGTAATTTTAAATATTACGGTAGCAAAACAAAATGTTGTGACAGAAAAAGTGGAATGTTGTCTCATTCTTGTCTGATTTATGGTTTGAGCTGTTCAACAGTTTTTGGTCTTGGAGTTTTTGCTAGATGGAAGCATATGTCTAATACCTGTCTTGCATTGATGGTGGCTTTCCAGATGTGCAAGCTGCCCATATTTGAGAAACAAATGCACCCCTATACAAACAGAGAGGCAGGATTTTGAACTGTATCAAAATAGATGGATGGCTCCTTCCCTCTTTAGTATGGAGAGTGTGACATTTGTGATTTTCACAAACATGTTTATATTTCAATTTATCTGACCACAGAACAGTTTGCTACTTTGCTTCAGTCCATTTTTTTAAGATTTAGTTCTGAGAAAACAGTGGTGCTTCTGGATGTTGTTACCATATGACTTCTTTGCATTATAGAGATTTATCCAGTATTTGTGGATGTCAGAGTGATCTGTGTTTACAGAAACTAATGTGAGGAAGAGTTCCTGAGTCCATCCAGTGTTGTCCATAACAGATTCAGATTTGTTGTTAATGCTGAGCTACCTGTGGGCTCAAATATTACAGAGATTCAATAACAAAAATCAGCCTTGTACTTTGTGTGCAGAGAATCTTTAAATCATTAAAAATCTTTTCATATTATGAAATATAGGAAAATAGATAGTCAACTTCATCCTCATTTTCCATTGAATAACATTATTTTTTGATTCCTCCTTTGTATTTATAAATACAAAAGAGGTTGAAGATCTTCACTTTAAAGGTTTAGCCTCACTAAAAACATTTTATACCAAGTTGTTTTACTGGCCTGTTGCCAATTAACTCATTTTTTTGCACAAAGCTCATTTAGTTGTTTCTTTTTATTTTCTCAAAATAACAAGCTTGTTTTGTTATTTATGATACCCTTTTCTTGAGATCACAATATTGACTGCGCCAAGTCACAACAATTGTTGTCTCAGGGCACTGTACAAAAAACAATAAAAGCTAAAGATGAAGCCAGCAGACTGAGCTGAATCTTTGCTTTGTCACAATATCCCATCCTGAGCAGCACAGTGGAGACAGTGGAGAGGAAAAGCTCCCCCTTAACAGGAAGAAACCTCCAGCAAAACCAGACTCAGGACAGGCAATGTCGAGGACCACCGGCTGGGTTTGGGGGACAGGAAAGAGGCACAGACAAACACTGGACTGGTCCAGGTGTATTTTCCTCTAGAAGAGAGACAAAGAAAACTGGAGGTTAGGAATATAACCAATGTTCCCTGAGGGAAGGGAACGAGGTACAACACATAAGTATGGGGATTGCGCCCTCGCGAGACCAACCTGAAGAAGTTTCTTTCAACACGCCTGTCAAGGCCAATGAGACTGCTGCATGCATTCCTGGGAGGCCCCGCCCTCCTGGAATATAAGCTGCAGCGCTGTATTATTTCCTCAATCTGCAATGCACTTTACCGAGCTCATGTAGCATTGAGGGGCTAACTTGTGTTGTACCTTGTTCCCTTCCCTCAGGGAACATTGGTTATATTCATAACCTCCAGTCCCCTTTCGGTCAGTACACTCGGTACAACAGATAAGTATGGGGATCTACAATCACGCCCGAAAATGCATATGCAGAGAGATAGTCCTGACAAGCAGCGGATATTTAAGACACCTGTGCTGAAAGAACAGCTTGGGTGACGTCACTGGCAGTTACGTCCAAGCTGTAAAATTTTATGAATGTATTAGGGGACGCCCAGTTGGCAGCAGCACATATGTCTGCTACTGGGATTCCCTTAAATAGAGCCCATGAGGCAGCTAAACCTCTGGTCGAATGGGCGCGCACACTGTTGGGTGCTGATTTACCCTTAAAGACGTATGCTCGAGAAATCGCCTCTATCACCCAGTGAGAAAGGCGTTGTTTAGACAGAGCGTTTCCTGCTACAGGCTTAGCAAAGCATACAAACAGCTGATCTGTTTTGCGCCAGCTTTTTGTTCGTTCGATATAAATGCGCAGTGCCCGCACCGGGCAGAGTGCGCTCATGCGCCTCTGTTCTGCGGTTGTCACCGGTGCCGGAGGAAAAGCCGACATTTCAAAAGAGAGGCTCCTATAAGATAAGGATGGTACTTTGGGGACATACGCCGGGTTGGGGCGTAAAGTCACTCTGGAGCCATCTTGTGCGAATTGGGTACACAAGGGGTGAACTGAAAACGCGTGTAAGTCACTCACACGTTTGGCCGAGCACAGCGCTAGAAGAAGCGCTGTTTTGTATGACAGAATACTTATATCTATCGACTCCAATGGTTCAAAAGGAGCCTCACACAGCGCATCTAAAACCAGTGATAGGTCCCACTGTGGCGCAAGTGCTCTGCGTGGTGGTTTCTTACGCAGAACTCCTTTCATGAACCTCACAACGAGAGGATGAGAGCCGGGAGACTTCCCGTTCCATCCCCCGTGACAGGCAGAGATGGCCGACAAGTAAACTTTTATTGTAGAAAAAGAACGACCTTTTTCAAGCAAGTCTTGCAGGAACGTGAGAACCTCAGCTATGGTGCTAAGAAACGGAATGATGTTCCTTTCCAGACACCAGGTCTCAAAAATGCGCCATTTAATTGTGTAAGTGTTCTGAGTGGACTCAGCTCTGGCACATTGAATCGTGTTCACCACATTACTGGGGAGACCTGTGGCTAACAGCTTT
>JARVJO010000096.1:1970035-1983959 GCA_031762555.1 Cynodonichthys magdalenae | reverse complement strand
AACAGGAGTCTCTCTAGGACCTTCATGATGTGGGATGTCAGGGCAACAGGTCTATAGTTGTTGAGGGCTGATGGGTGAGTTTTCTTCGGTTCTGGAACCAGACAGGATGTCTTCCACAACACTGGAACCTTCTCTAAGTTAAGCTAAGTTTGAAGATGTGTTGCAGAGCTAATCTGCACAGGACTTCAGGACTCTGGGGCTGACACCATCTGGACCTGCAGATTTTTTCTGATTCAGTCTCTAGCTGCCTCTTCACCTGACTTCTAGATACAGAAAAGTGGAAGGAGGAGGCAAATGGACTGCAATGATGAAATTTCACAGCAACATGTCCTGGATGACACCATCTGTTGTTCACAAGCACTGGTATTTTTTATTATTTATTTTACATCTTTATTTGTCTTTTTTTCATTATTTTTATTTGTACTGAAATTCATACTGTGTCTTCGGAAGAATTTTTTTTCATTTTAAAACAGCTTCTGTCGTGTAAGCCGAACAGAAATTACCAAAATGATTTCATGTTGTACAATCCACCTGGCGGACATTCCTTCATCGGCTTCCCCTGGGAGCCAATTCAAAGCTGTGGTCCACCACTGGTGTGTGTGAAAATTCCCCCTTTAAACCAAGACCTCCAAAACCTGGACCTGGGTCAGTAATGTTTGAGAATCTGCATTAACACCAGGACAAGTTAAATTCAATTCATAATAAATTCACAAGCACTGCTAATCCACCTCCTTTCTTTTTCCCGCTGCTCTTGAAATCTCTGTCTGCTCATACAGTCAGGAAACCTGGTAGAGAGACGTCCTGCAGCCATGTCTCAGTGAAACACATAATACTGCATTCCCTATACTCTTGCTGAGTCCTTTTCAGGGCTTGAAGTTCATCCAGTTTGTTAGCTAATGATCTCATGTTCCCCATTATGATTGATGGAAGAGATGGTTTGATCTTCCTTCTTCTTTCTCTCCTCTTTGCTCCTGCTCTGCATCCACGACACCTTCTTTTTAACTCCTCTGGGATTTGTGGCTTCAGTTGTGGTACTATTTCAGATTTTGCTGTATTAATCAGCTGCTCCCTGTTGTAAACCACCTTGTTTCTATGGTTACACATCATAACAAAGAGAAAAGTACAAAAAAGTATTGGCAAAAATCCATCCATAACAGGTTCCAGAGGCAAGATGGGACCCAAGATGCAGGCAGGCCGGCTCGGAGTTAAGAAAATATTTATTAAACAAAAAGAGCCGACGTGGCGGCATCAAAAAATACAAAAACAAAAGAAGGGATTCAGGAGGGAACCAGGCCAGAGCACGAGCAAACAAAGAGCAAAGAGTAAACAATGATCGGATGGAGCTGGAGGGGAAATGAGCAGAATAAATACAAACGAGGCTGAGTGGAAAAGTGGAGACAGCTGAGATGATTGTGAGTGGCAGCAGGTGTGAGAGAGGAAAGCTGATGGCTGGAGAACTGTGGGCTGAGGTGAGAAATGACACAGAGCACAGGAAAAAACGAAAACACATACACAAAACCACAGATTGTCACAGTACCCCCTCCTTAAGGAATTGTCTCCTGATGATTAACAGACACAAAAACACGGGGAGGGAGGTGGGGGATACACACAGACCACAGGACAGAGGGCACGAGACAAACCAACAGGCACACAAGACAAGGAAGCAAACAAGACACAAGGGCAAAAGGCTAGGTACAAAACAAAAACCCAACAGGAAAAAACCCTGGGAACAAACAAAAAACTAAAATGTTCAAAGTCTCTGAACAAAACAAAAAATGTTCAAAAGATGGCTCTAGGCTACAGGGAGCAGAAACGTCAAGGAGGTCGACTCTGGGCCCGACTGCAGAAGAGCGGGATGTCAGGAGGTCAGCCCGGGACCAGACCACAGAAGCACTGGATGTCAGGAGGTCGGCCATGGATCCGGCCGCAGAAGAGCTAGACCTCAAGAGAATGGTCAGGGACCCGGCCGCAGAAGAGCTGGACCTCAGGAGGACGGCCCAGGACCCGTACGCAGAAGAGACCGAGCTCTAGAGAACACAGAGGCCGGCGTAGACCAAGGAAACTCAGAGCCCGGCGTGAACCAAGGAAACTCAGAGGCCGGCGTAGACCCAGGAAACTCGGAGACCGGCGTAGACCCAGGAAACTCGGAGGCCGGCGTAGACCCAGGAAACTCGGAGGCCGGCGTAGACCCAGGAAACTCAGAGGCCGACATAGACCCAGGGAAACTCAGAGGCCAGCGTAGACTCAGGAAACTCAGAGGCCAGCGTAGACCCAGGAACTTTACAATCTGATGTTGAAGACGTGGACTGACCCGGGGGACTCTACAATCTGATCCGTGGGCTCAAGAGGCTTGTTCCGACCCGGGGACTTCACAATACAACCCGGGACCTGGAGAGAAGTTGAGGCTGAAGATGGGGATGGTGCAACTGGAAACGATGACTCAGGGGATGGAGTAGTAGAAACTGGAGGTGACTCTGAGACTGGAGATGATTCAGGAACAAGAAACTCGAGAACAGGAACAGATGACTCGAGAACAGGAACAGATGACTCGAAGACAGGAACAGATGACTCGAAGACAGGAACGGTTGACTCGAAGACAGGAACAGATGACTCAAAGACAGGAACAGATGACTCGAAGACTGGAACAGTTGGTGTGGAGATCAGAGATTGACCTGATGGTGATGATGAGACCAGAGATGAAACTGAAGATGTCGAGACCAGAACAGGAACTGAAGATGCCAGCGATTAACCAGAGTACTCAGGACAGAAAGGGTCGCTCTCAGTATCATAGTCTGGGTCGTACTCAGGTTCAACGTCATCATTACTGAAGGACTCTGGATACTCGGTGGACTGGATCTCAGAAGACGAAGGAGAGGGTGAAGATGGACCAGACGATGATGAAGATGAACCAGATGATGAGGATGATGATGAAGATGATGAACCAGGCGATGATGACGATGATGATGATGATGAAGAGGATTCTGAAGCTGCGGCTGGCGTAGACAGACAGGAGACTGCAGCTGACGAGGACTCTGGAGGAACTGTCGGAGACTGCTCCACAGCTGCTGCCGGCGAGAAGCAGCAGAGTGGGCCTCAGGAGGAGCTGCAACTGATGTGGAGGAACCAGAGGCTGCAGCTGATGAGGAAGACTCAGGAGGCGCTGCAGCGGACACAGAGTTGCTGGACGCGGGTGACACGGAAGAGCCGGAAACCACCGGCTCAACCAAAACCCCCAGAATGCTGGCGAGGAGAAGCCGATGACCCGGCATAAGCTGGAGCTTGGGGCACCTCACCAGGGCGCTCCCAATCTGCCGGAAAAGCTGAAGGCGGGTGGCGGGAGCGGGGGACCATCCCAGGACGGCAAGGGCTCCGCTAATTAGCAGATCCGTCACCTTCAACTCCCCCGGCGGCAGAGATGGGACCGGATCCTCCACAACAGGAGAGGTGGAGGCGGCGAGGCCCACACCCGCTGAGTCCATGGATGATCTGATCATTCTAACAGGTTCCAGAGGCAAGATGGGACCCAAGACGCAGGCAGGCTCGAAGTTAAGTAAAATATTTATTAAACACAAAGAGCTGACGTGGCGGCAGCAAAAATACAAAAACAACAAAAGGGACTCAGGAGGGAATCAGGACGAAGCACGAGCAAACAAAGGGCAAAGACTAAACAATGATCAGACGGAGCTGGATGGGAAATGAGCAGAATAAATACAAACGGGGCTGAGTGGAATAGTGGGGACAGCTAAGTGGCAGCAGGTGTGAGAGAGGAAAGCTGATGGCTGGATAACTGAGGGCTGAGGTGAGAAATGACAGAGCACTGGAAAAAACGAAAACACATACACAAAACCACAGATTGCCACAATCCAGCAAAATCAAATGGCCGTCCAAAAAAAGGAACTTTTACCCCAGTTGTGTCCTTGGGCAAGACACTTCACCCCTGATGCCTCTGATGTGTGTCCCATCAGTGCATTAATGTGTTTGGCTCGCTCTGATTAGTCTCCATAGATGATTGTACATGTTAGCTTTGTAGAGACCTAATAGAGTGCTGTGTGAATGAGTAAATGAGGACACAGATTGTAGTGTAAAGCGCTTTGAGTGTCCTGGTTGGATAGAAAGGTGCTATACAAGTACAGTCCATTCTGCAAGATCTGTGAACTAAAGGGCAAATCGGACTCAGCACAGACGTCAGAGAAAAGAGGTCCAGCACGTCAAGCCGTTTCACTATGAGACAGCTGGATGTGGATGAACTGTCTGACTGTACCTAATCAAGTCGAGCAATCTTTTTTAAACAGCTGAGGCCCCTTTGGTATCATTCTTCTGATCTGCAGTAAGAATTTAAAATTACTATTACTTAATCTGACCAGGATCCTAACATCTTCTTTCCAAATTGACAAAAACGTATAAGTTTTAACCAGAGTTACATGTCAATTAAGTAATAGAAGAAAATAAAAATATTTCCATTTGGGGAAAATGTAATTTTTATTCTATAAAGGTTTAAACATCAAGACCCTATTGTATAACATCAAGTCTACAATATTTTCACCTTTAACTGTTTTAGAAACTTTATTGCATGTCTTCCATGTTGTTATTTTTACTGTTTTTATTCATGATTCAATAAAATTGATTCTTGCTATATTTTATAATAAATTACCATAAAAAACAAAGCTGGTTCCTTATTTTTGAGTATTTTGTCATGATAAGAATCCCCTGCTTATCTTACAATCTCACACTGGGTGAATAAATATCAAACTTGGCAAAACTGGGACAGAGTTCAGAACAGTATCACCCTTCTGTTCTGAATCCAAGCAAATGCTACAATTAAAATGTTTACACCACCGTCAGTTTTACATAAAACAGTAATCTTCATGTAGCTGCTGCTTTTTGTGTCTCCAAATAGTCCAATAATTGTGCACTGAGAAATTATGTTGATGTAAAAGTTATTAGAATTTCCTTTTCATGAGCCACAATGAAATATTTGAGATGGGAAATACTTTTTCAGAGGGCAGCAACCTGCTTTGGTACTAGTACAACTTGAAACGGCTCCAAATATCTTATTTTCTAAACTCAAATCATTCATAGAGCTATTGTATCTCCCACAGATGTAATCTTGATTTTTCATCACCTTTACAGAGAACTGTAAAGGCATGTAAAATCCTTTCAATGCTTATTTAACTTACAAATTCAGTACCAAAACTAAAAATTCAGGAGGAGTTTTAAGTTCTCATCTTCTTCTTTTAAAGACACAGATACTAAAGATATTCCACCTGCATTAGGTTATAATGTTAGTGATTAAAGGTGGGACTCGAGATGTGTTTCCTACCTTGGTACTCCTGCTGCTCTGCAGTCCAGAATCAACATGGTGAGCATCCATTGGGAAAGTAGAATAAAGAAGAAATTGAAAAACGAACGTGTCACCTCTAACCCACACTAATGGGAAAGAGAGGATTTCTACAGCTTCATTGGGAAGGCATGCAAGATTTTCAACAGGTTTTTCAAAAAAAACAACTAAAGGTTCTGATTTATCTTAATTATCCAAGTAGAAAAATCTAAACAAAAAACATTTGACTCAACACTTTATATTTCTTAGATTAAACAACTAAACTTTCATGAACTTCCTTACCTCCTCGCTCTTCTTCCTGTTCAGCTTCCTCCTGCTCAGCCTCCTCCTCCTCAACTTCTATGCAAAAAAACAGGCATTTACGGTAAAAACAAAAACTGCAATTCATAGATGTGCTTGTGGAACACTTGGAACAAATCTGAAAGCACATAATTACCTTCTGTCTCCTCCCTATAGAAAGGAGTTGGAAAATAAAACAAAATATTTGTAACCATGGTTACCATGGAAGTTTGTTTAAGTGCCATAAAATAGTCCTATTCAACTTACTCATATTCCTCCTCAACGTCTGCCATGTCTGCAATGAAAAAAAGTAAATGATCATCACAAAAGTAGACTACTGAGTCGTTTCCTGTAGCAAAAACACACAGAGAGGCTGAATTTCTGGTTCAAATAAGTGGACTCCTGCTTAATAATAGAAGAATAAAAGTTTGTGTACAACTGGAGTGCATACATTTATGATACAACAATAAAAATATGTTCCAAGAATTAAACAAAATAATAATCTTAAAGTCTATAAAGATTATTATTTTTGCTTAAATTTTCAATTTGAGGTCATAACTTGTTAGTTTTAGTATTTTTGTTTTCCTAACACACAGCTGAAGTGTGAATTATTCATGGCAGTGCAACCAGGTACATTACTGTGGGCTCACAAAATCCACTCAAAAAGATGGCCTTGGAAGCTTGGTGGAAAAAGAAAGCCTGTTTTAGTTTGAGGGTTTTAGGTATAACGACATATTAAATGTGATCAGGTCTTTACCAGGGTCTACAGTTATTCAAATCTAAGCTCAGATGAACAAATATACAAAACAATATTCTATTATGACATTTTATTTGCACAAGGATTCTTTTATTTTTCAACCATTCTGTCAAATATGTTGTTTAAACTGTTATGTTTGTGGCATCACACCTGACTCTATGCTTTGGTCTACAAAGGAGTTTATGGTCAGCTCAATGACTTGTAAGCTGCTAACTGAGGCCTGTGCTTTAGATGGAGTGCCTGGATTTTTTCGGTTTCTCAATTTAATTCAATTCAGTTTATTTATATAGCGCCAAGTCACAACATACGTTGTCTCAGGGCACTGTACAAGAAAAAAGAACAATCTAAAGAAAAGGCCAGCAGTTTGTGTTGAATCACTTCATCACAGTCTCCCATCCTGAGCAAACAGTGGAGAGGAGCATTTCACAGTCTGACCTTAGGTTGAATTTGCGGGCTGTCTTAAATATTTTCCACT
Organism: Cynodonichthys magdalenae; assembly: GCA_031762555.1. Classification (NCBI taxonomy): domain Eukaryota; kingdom Metazoa; phylum Chordata; class Actinopteri; order Cyprinodontiformes; family Rivulidae; genus Cynodonichthys; species Cynodonichthys magdalenae. Next base: position 1,977,110 of record JARVJO010000096.1, on the reverse strand, counting down.
TGTGAATAACTTTTCTCTCTGTATAATGATGGACTCCAAACAGTTTTAAAATTATATTTTTCTCCTTGATTTGCAGCAACTTCTGATGCATTTCCAGCTTGACATTGTGATAAGACACACCCAGAACAGAAAACTGACATAACTTCTGCTTTTATAGGGTGATCAGATAGATGACAATCAATATGTTTGACCAGTAGCACATGGCTAATACTTTCCCTCTTAAACTCTCAAGAAGCAGAGAGGATTAACTTTCAGTAGCTTTACAGTTAAGGTTTTCTGTCCTGGCTTTGTTTCTGGCTTAATCTTTACTTATATAATGTAATCAGTTGTGTATTATTGTACACCTGAGGTTAGACTTAGATCCGTTTGGAATCTGGACCTATTTATTATGTCCTGATACAAGAAGCCACAAAATTACCAAAAGGGTGAACTTCCTTTTTTCCTCCATTACTGTTATGGTTTTATTTGTTTGATATTTTTATTCAGTTTATTATGCTTCACAATTATTTAACTATAGAAAAAAAATCTATATCTAATTAAAGATTAGTAGCTCTGAAATAAAAGGTTTAGTAACATACTGTGAGCATTAAGATATGAAGGAGTCATCCTCACTGTACTCTATTTTTAACAATTATTCGCTTTGGAAATAGAAAAACACACAGAGGTACTTTTAGCTATAAATTGTCCATCTGAGATGCCATTGTTCTGACATAAAGCTCACACAGGCAGACTATTATCCAAGGGTGTGTACTGCTGACACCTTCCTGGCCTGGAGGCAGGGGCTGATTGATGAAGCGCCAACAGGTGAGAATGTAACAGGGGGTCAAACACAGAGTCCAAAGAAGATTGTGTTTCAAGCCTCTTCTTGTCTCCATCACTCAAGCCTTTTACTCTGACTCAGCCGCCTCCTGGTCTGGGCTTTCTGTTATTCTAGTAGATATGGGCTTAAAAAGACTAGTCTGCTTTAAAATATCTTACTAGTGAACATTTGTATTTTCAACTAAAACCGTCTTTAATATTTACATAAAAAATAGCCTAGCCTTCTAAATGTTTAGATTTTCTAGCTGATTTTTTTTAACCTTGATACTTCCATATTAACACCTAACTCACAGTTTGAAGAGCTGGCTGATTCACTAACAAGCAGCCGACAAACTGTAAGAATCTATAATGAGTTTGACACTTGAATAAAAGTCAAAGGGTAATTTTACATCAATTGGTGCTCAATTATATTTCTATTACATGTTGAACAGTTCAAAGTGCCAATCAAAGTTTACGTTATGCAGTGTGCTGATTCAGAAACACTAAAGTGGCCTTATTAGTATTAAGATGGTAATTTTCAAGTTTCTGTCTCACATTACTTTTCTCCTCCTGCAGCTTTGAAACAACTCATGATTCAAAAGATGCTGCATAACTTAAAACTGCTCAAACTCAATTTATGTAGTGGGATGTTGTAACGGTTCAAGCTTTTTGAAAATTCTTACTATTTCTCAAATTTTTATACTTCTTATACATTTATACTTAACGGTATAAAAACGTGACATTTTAAGGGGGAGGGCTTGGCCTAATGGTTGTAGTAAGGTGGTCATGTAATGATGAGGAGTTAAGTGTTCAATTCCCAGTCCCTGCAGAATGCTGAGGTGTCCTTGAGCAAGACACACTACCCACTGTTAATGATGTAGAATTGCGAACATAAAAAAGTGCTGTAAATAGTGTGTAAATGCATTATTTATTTATTTGTGAGTATTAGTGTGTGAATAAGAAAGTGTAAAAAACTTTGTTGAACGTGGGGAGGTTAAAAACGGTGCTATAAAAGTTGTGGACATAATGTATCTGTCACTGCCCTAAGACAGATGCGTTTTATCTCAAAGTGCACGCATCCAAACTCACATTGACTTCCAGTGTAACTGAATTCAGAATTAGTTCTTCTAAACTGGGAGTGAAGGGTCGCCGTAACGCCACATGTAAACATTGGTGTGGGACAAGACTCTTTTGCTTTTTAGTTTATGTATTTTTTTCTATATAAAGCAGAGTATTTGAACAGTAACTGTTTATTAAAGGCTTACTATTTTTGTCTGTTTTAGGAGTGTTTTCAAAGAATGGCCTGCACAATGTGTGCGGTTGTCTTGGTGGCTGTAATGAGTCACTGGCAGAAACTTTAACATTTCTTTTGATTAATTCTCTTTACCCTCCTTATACTGGTCAGACATGAAAACATTGACATTTTGTCTGCTTAGATTTTTACAAAATTAAGTCCCAAATTACTGTTTGGCTTGATAGCAGAAATTTGGTGTATTTTGGAAACTCAGACAGTAGCTGTGTTACATTTACTGGTAACATTAGCTTTTAAATAACAAGTTTGTTATTTTCTTTTTTTTTTTAAATACTCTTTTCCTGCCCTCCCAGTTTCTTATTTCTGATCGTTGGGTTTATGCTGTGATTGAACAGGTGAACTGAAAGGCTTAATGTGGTTTTCCACTGCATATGTCAGTGCCAGCTGTCATACCAGGTCCAACAGCTTGGCATAGCAGACCTTTCAGAAGCAGAGAAAGTCCTTGCAATACTCAAATCGTGTCCTGCTACTTCTCTTCTTTCTCTGTTTCTACAGAGACGAAGCAATCAATTCGGCTTCCAAAATGTTCAAATCTAATTACTTTTGCGTTTCTTGCCGATAAGTTAAGACTAATACCACACTTAGTTGGAAGTTGCCCATGAGGTCACAAATAGCAGTAGGCCTAAAGCAGAATCAAATGTTCTGAGGAAATTTTATCAGACTATACCAAAGTCATGATGACTCCTAAAAATACATGACAACATCAATGTTTTTTTGGTCCCCTTTGTATCATATGAAGTTTATATTTTTTTAATCTAATTGGTGAAACTACAAAAAAACCACTTGAATTTTCAAACTTCAGACCACAATTCTTTTTCATTTGGAGCCAAGAAAGCAGACACAAAATAGCAACAGCTTGCTAATGCTAATCTGGGCACGAGTGGTATTTCACACAGTTGAGTGTTTATAAAAACTAAACCATATGAAAAAATAAAAGGCATCCGGGTAGAGAGAGAGGTGATGTGGAAAAACAATGGACAGATGAATGAGGTGCGCACATTTCAACACCTCTGGTGGAACAAATGGAAGCCACCCATTTACAGCTGAATGTTGAGGGGTGGGGATTAAAAAAGAAAAGATGGGATTTGGGAGGAGAGTTGTGTTCCAGGGGGGCAACTGGAGAAAGCCATAATGGTCAAGGACAAAAGTGTGTGTGCGAGTGTGTGTGTGTGTGTATGCATATTTGCTACATCATGGGGACCATTTTCCAGACAAAAACAGCCTTGTGGGGACACAGTGCTCCCTGTGGGGACCAAAGCCTGGTTTCCATGGGTACGAATGCTGTTTTTGGGTGCGGGGTTAAGTTTAGGACCAAGGTGTGAATTGAGTTTAGGTTAGGTCAGAGTAAAGGGTCAGGATTAGGCTAAAGAAATGACTGGAAAATAAATGGAACTCAATGCAAAGTCTCCCCAAGGACAGAAAAACCAATGTGTGTGTGTGTGTGTGTGTGTATGTGTGTGTGTGATAAAGTAGAAAGTCATGGCTCCTCTGTTTTTATGAGGTCCAAGAGAACAGAAAAACATGACAGTGAAATCCATTTGACAAAGTTGAACGATAAGATACTCTTGAGATGTCATCATCAACAGAACATCAAATATCAGATTAAATTAATACAAATACTGTCCACAGAAAGTAATCATTGAATGTAAATCTACAACTCAACTTTTGGACTCAGTTCAAGACAGTTGCCACAGCTAAATGACCTTAGTAAACATTAAAATGTTTATAAGTCAGTCAAATTTATAGAAATTGAGCACTAACAGGCAGTTCAAAAATATTTGTTTAATATTATGCCATATCTATTTGGAGTCAACTTTGCCTACATTTAAGTAAAATAGCTAATGAACCACTGATGTATATCTAATGAATATTTACTGAATGTTTCATTACATCTAGAAATTATTACTGATTGAAGTCAATCCAATTCAAGATGGCTGTGACAACTAATCAACTTAACCAACACAAATGATGCTATTATAATGAAACTAGTTTTACAGATTTCAAGGCAAAATTTGGTGCGGTAGTAGCTGAGAGTAATGCGTAACACATCTAAGCAGCAAGAGATTGTGCAGGATCTTTCATCTTTATCATTAATGGCATTAATGAGTCAGCTCTGTCTGTTAGTTAACAAAATATTTAATCTATGTCATATATAGCCCTAACACTGACTCTCATAAGCAAAAAACAAACTGAGTTGCTCTGATCAATGATGGAAACCTGTCACTGAGGAGCAAAATGTTTTTTTTATATCTGTTTTTTACTCCACTGTTACCATCCAGAGGGAATAAAAACAGAAACATCTGATTAAAGATGAACATACCTGTATGAAGGAGTGGTAGCAGCAGGCTCAAGAGAGAGACAGGACAGGAACAGACAGTATGGTTAATGCACAGAAACAGAAGTGGTTTTATACCAAGAGGTGGAGTAGCATTATGTGTGTGTGTATATATATATATAAAACTGACTGCCTGACAATGTGTGCATGCACACTGTGAGTCTGAGCGTACTTAACAAGAATAACTGCAAGTCTGTGCATGTGTGTGTGTGTGTTTAGTCAGGGCCGGGGGCCACAAGCGGATTAAGCAAAGGCCGAAAGACGAGCACCTCTGTGGATTAGGGAGAACACAGGGATGACCTCACTGGACAAATGGAGGGGTGTCACAGGGCAGGTGGAGCAGGGGATAAAAGGCATAAAGGAGGAGGGGGTGACAGATGAACAGAGAGAGGGGAGGGAGAGCTGGCAGCAATGAACAGAGGGGAAGAAGAGGAGATTTATTTTTATTTTCTTTCTCTCAAAATAATAGTTTCATGTTCATGTTCTAATCAGTAGCAGATCTGTCAGAATAAAGAATGGGAGGATGGAGGAAGAAAATAAACTGCAACAGTGAATTCAGAATTCTTGCTTGTCCATTTATACTATTTCACAAAAAAACAGCCTAATAGCAAATCCATTTTTTTTGTTCTGGATTGGCTTTTAAATTGGTTTACCATCTTCTTTATTGATAGTATTGACTATTCTTTCAAATCTCCAGCTCATATTCAGCACATGCTTTACTGCTTAAATTGGAAAAATAAAAGCACAAATGTGGTCTTAAAGTTGTAAAATATTAAAAAGCTTAAAGGACAGTTCAGAGCTTTTAAATTATGGTTCTGTGAAATGGTAGGGTCTGAATAATCAATCCTTTAAGGGCTCTTTATATGTATTTCTTATTGCTTTTGAGCAACTTCAGTTTTCAGAAACAACTTGTTCTGAGAGGACTGATGAGCTCACAGCAAGTCTGAACACAGCTAAAATGGACTGCTGTTTTCTTAAAACAACTAGAGTCTCAACATTTTTAGCAGTTTGTCCAAATGCTAGTTATAACTGCATAGTTTGCACCCTTTTGTTCAAAAAAGATAACCTGCAATGGACACATACATAATTTAAAACTGATGAAAGGAAGAATGAGAAAAAAAATTAAAATAAATGCTCAAAACAACTAATGAAAATCAGAAACTGCTTTTGAGTTTTAATTCAAAAAAGGTATTTAAAACAAACAAATAAAACTGGTCCCAACAAAAAGGCTGGTACCCTGTACTTCATATAAACACTGCAATCATGCATTTTCTACAAGTCTCTCTGTGATTTCTGCACCTGTCCACAAGTATTTTAGCCCAATCTTTGTGGGCAAAACTCATCAAGTGGTGGTTTTATTTTTGGGTCTGTGAAAATAGAGCTGATGGGATTTGTTGGCAAAAAAAATCTGCAGTTCAGTTGAATCTGTGTGGCTACTTAAAATGCATTTAGGCAAATTACAGTCTTGCTTTTTGAAGAATTACTTTCAACATGTATCCTCCACTGTTTTCCAATATGTCTACTTTGGCTTAAACAGAAAATGATCCATGCTGCTATTTGCACCTCCAAATCAGATAATTCTTTGTAAATTTTTTTGAAACAGACTGCAATGTAAAAATTTTAGAAACTGAAGTTGTGGACGGCAACAATCAACTTTGGTCTTGGTCCACATTTGACTAACCATTAGTCCGAATTTGGTCAGAAATACACTTTATTTCTTCAGACTGTGGCTGGTAATGTTTTTATCCCACTTTCAATGGTTTGAGGTATTTTTGACACATATATCACCTATTGAGGTGCTGTGAAAGGTGCTATAGAAATAAAGTTTATTTACTTACTAAAATATTAACAGTAAACAAGTCAAGTGCTGCATTTTTCATTTTTTTCATTTGCCAAAACTTCAAGAAAATCTGTGTGCTAGCAAAAGGTTTATCACTGAACCATCTATGCATTGCTAAAGTTTATGTGACAGAGAACTGCAAAATTATGGTTCAGTTTCCGGTTTCTTCAGTTGTTGAAATTACCTTTGACAAAAAACTGACCAATATCTATAATGTGTTCACCAATGTATACAAAAAAAAACTGCATATTGGACTGAAATTTACGAAGCCCCATCTGGTGACATGGTAGAAAAAAAAATTATCACGTGGCCACGAGATAATTATCACGTTCCCACGCAATAATTATCACGTGGCCACGTGATAATAACGTGTTCCCATGTAATATAGCCAATTGTTGCATTCATTTCCATGCAGACTGTCGATTGTTAACATGGATAAGTTTGAATTAATTTCATTTTATTTTAATCTAGGGATGAATTACAATGACATACTTAAGTCACTTGCGGTGAAGCACGGGGTAATTATCAGCAAGAGACAATTAATTCGGCTGCTCAAAATTCGTTGGCTCCAACGTAAGGAATACGCTGTTAGGGAAGTAATAGATTTCATCACTCACCAGCTGGAAGGACCTGGGAGACTACACGGCTACAGGTGGATGTACAACAAGTGCTTAGAGAATGGCATTCGTGCGAAAAAAGATGTTCGTTTGATTCTTGCAGCTCTGGACCCTGACGCCTCAGCCATCCGTCGTTCCAGGAGACTTAACCGTAGGCAATATTTTGCTCAAGG
>JARVJO010000096.1:1935305-1952436 GCA_031762555.1 Cynodonichthys magdalenae | reverse complement strand
TCACCAGGGAGGCGTCCAGGAGGCATCCTAACCAGATGAACCACCTCAACTGGCTCCTCTTGACGTGGAGGAGCAGCGGCTCTACTCTGAGTCCCTCCCGGATGATCGAGCTTCTCACCCTATCTCTAAGGGAGAGCCCAGCCACCCTGCGGAGGAAACTCATTTCAGCCACATGTATCTGCGATCTTGTTCTTTCGGATCGCAGAACAAGATCGCAAATGAATCATCTTTGAATAATTTTACAATTCAAAGTTTCGTGATATTATTTATGCTTAAAGCTTGTTCTTATTGCTCCCAAATGGCAACACAAACACCATAAAAAACATAAAATATTATCAACAATTGAAGAGTCTGAGGCAAAATATGTTGCAGATTTTATTTAAGTTGAAGTTTTTTTATGTTTACATTAAGGCAGGCAAATTATTTTTCACCGAGGGTCACGTGAGCGTTATGGTTTCCCTCCAGGGGCCAGTTGTAATTAACTTTGACATTTGATGTTTAACTTCAACTAAAAAGTTTTGTTGCTGCGAGTGAGCAAAAATAGAAATAAAAGTAAAAGTAAAGCCTCAATCCTAAAATAGCTCAGTCCAGGACTGATGCGTGTTCTGTCCTTGGATCATTCAGAAAAAACACAAAGATGGAAAGGTGGGTAAAATGAGCCCGCCTCTGATGCTCCCCTGAGCTGCGAGCAGAGGTAGTATCAGAGCCAGGACCGAGCCCAGCAGGCTTCTGAAAAAGCAACCCGTGTTTCTATGCTCAGAAAACAATAATGAGATGATGACATCAGTGAGCAAACCTAGGATGTAACCAACAAACAGATTTATTACAGAGGGAATATTAAAAATGACACGAAACAGTAACTTTGTAGTTAGTTTAAAAATTTTTTAACTACCACAGAATCACTAAATTAAGCTAATTTAGTTTGTTTTGTTTGATAAAAGGCAGCAGACGTCTGTCCCACAGTAAATACGTTGAGCTCCACTTCAGCCCAGCTGAGTTCTGCTCCACTCCTCTTTTGGATTTGCACTAACCTTTATGAATGACCTCAGGGGGAATAAAGTTGAAACAGGTCTGTGCTGTGATTTTGCAGAATTGTCTTGTGAATCAGGCTTAGGAGAGTTTTACTCATTGTTGAGTTGTGGCGAGTCTTTATTTCTGAAATCTTCCACTTTCTGACAGGGAATATAATCGACATGCATTGTGGGAGATGTAGTTTCTGGTCAATTCTGGTTTTAAAGCAACTTATTTTGAGACATTAATACATGATTATTCAACTAAATGTCTCAGGGGTCTACAGTTACTCAAAGCCAACTATTCATGTAAAAACAATTTTCATAATAAATCAATAAAAAAAAACTGTGGCGCTTTCGGTGATCCTGGACAAAAGTCACCAATGGGCCACATTTGGCCCGCGGGCCTTGAATGTGACACATGTGCATTGAGGCCTGATACTTCAAATGAGATGCAGAACATAAACAAAAAGGGACATATCATGCAAATTCTACTTTTTTTTAGATATCTTTATATTCTGTTTGGGTCATATTTTTCAGCCCGCTCAGTTTTTTCTATTTTCTACGACGTTTATTGAACAATTACATCAAATTAGTTCTGGACGTACCAACTACAATTTCCTCCTCTTCATTCTCCTCTGGCTCTGGGTCAGACTCTGGCTCCAACATGTAAGGCTGGATGGACAAATCTTCTGTTATTGACATCTTTTAATTAATTGTAAATAAAACGTTTCTGCATGCTGCAAAATGCTAAACCCCTCTCTCAAACCAGAGTGGACCGGACTGGAAATTGGAAGGGGTTTGAAGCGCCTTAAAGAAACAGTAACAAAATCAGCTACTTTGAGACACACCTCAGAAAAGAGGCAGAAGCCGTCGCTGAGCCACCAGGCGCTATGTCCTCTGGTTGTCCAGAGCCCATCTTTCATCTAGAAAGATGATGACCTGTAAGTCTCCACCAGCAACCGGTGCCATTGAAGGCCTGCTGCAGTGTTTCTTTGGGGCTTGGACACTACCTGGAGTCGAGGCTGTAGCCCTCTTCCTCTTACAAGAAGAAGCCCCTCTCCATCTCCAGCACTGTTTTTTGAGGTGCTGGGTTTAGGGTGGTCAGCACCCGACCCTTTAGAAGGCTCATTTGCCAACTCCCCCTTCCCAGCCGCCAAACAGGAAGAAGGCTTCTTCTTTTTCATCTTCTTCCTCTTTTTCTTAGGGTCTTGAAGGGAGAGACCCAATAGATCTCCCGAGTATCTCCGGAGTATACATCTCCCCCCTTGACCTTTCATCCATGGGAGGACCCCAACAGCACGTCGGTGTCCCCACGCTCTAAAAAGAAAATGATGGATTTACTTAACCATGTTATGTCAACTGGTTCCACTTAGCTGAGTAAATTCAAAGCAACATATTTGTGTTCTTTGGTTAAAAAACTTGTATGTTGCTTTGAATTTACTTAACTCAGTTAAGTGGAACCAGTTGACATAACATAGTTAAGTAAATCCAGCATTTCATTTTTTAGAGTGTGGCCTGCCCAGCCTGGTTCCCCACCAGACAGACCAGAGGCACGGTCGTAAGACCACCTGTGGCACCCTCACCAAAAGCGCCACAGGCTGGGTCCCCGGAGATTTTAGAACCCCCTTTTGCCAGCACTGTTTTGCTTGTATTGGGGGCCGGTCCCTTATCCGCTCATACTAAAATTCTGTCAACTTGCCACCCACCAGGGGTAGATGGCTAACGAGTGTTGACAATGCCTGGTATTTAAATCCGAGTTTTCCTTCTCTTAGGCGGGTTGCCTGCCAAGGCTAACGAGCCCCACCTGCTCGACTGCTTTTTGTTCACGGCTCCCTGTTCGCCTTTCAGCTTATTCAGGCACAACTCTACTTAGCAGGGAAGTGGAGACTAGGGAGGAGTTTTTATAGATCCTGTTCCCTCTTAACAGGTCGCAGAATTAGAAAATTCTAATTTAAAGGTTTATTATTAGAGGTGTGAAGTATTTATTTATTTTTTTTTTTGTAAAGGAGCCTATTTTTTGTTGCACAAACAGGTAAATACACAGAGGAAGATGCAACAACGGTATTAATCCAGCTCTCGAAAGGTTGTGTTCAAGACTCCACTGTGGGTTGATCCTAAACAAAAACTTGCTAATGGCACCTTACCTGTCAGAAAAGATAAAAACAGAAACAGATTTTTTTTAAGAGAGTACCATGTCAGCAAAATTGTTTAATAAACCTTTGCTTATTAGGGTTATTAGTAGGGATGTAACGATTGCAGTTTCCTGGCTGATCAACAATCTGTAAGACATCAGACCTGCCGATTCCGATTTTAGACAATTCCATTTTTTTCTTTCAGAAAAGGGGTAAAAGTGGAACTGGTAGAGGTAAAATAAGGTGAAATAGAGACCAAAGCTTTGTAGCTCCACTTTATATAGACTCTAACTGAATGATTTAAATGTGAAAAGGAAGGATTTAAAAGCCTGATATGTCTACTTTAACAGGTCTTTTTAAGTTATTTTTGAACAACTGATGTTATTTATAGGGATAGCTTTTCATTACATATAGGGCTGCTTGTAATATTTTAGCTCATTCTATATTGAACAAATCTTTTTAGGTCTTGTCTCTGTCAGAACCTTTTCATGAGCACAGTTTGTTCCACTAAATTTAAAAGCTCCAACAAGTGGGGAACTCAAACAACCGTGCAATGATTTCACTTTATTTACAGCTGGTTCATTTTAAGACATAGGATTAATGATCTTAGAAAAAAATAAACTGACCAGAAAAAATTTTTTTATCTGAAAATGCAGTGTGAATACTGAATGCCACATGACTTTGATGAAATTCAACTGAATTGTTAAAGTTAAAACAAGCAGAAGATAAGCTAAAATGAGCAAAACAGTGGCTAAATGCTAAAATTCTAAAATTAAAACTATAAGTTCAAATTTGGAAAACACTTGGTATAAGGACCATAAGGAAACAAAAATGAAGTATGTCTGTTGAAGTACAGGTCATATTACAATGTTTTGAAGAAATTGAAAGGTTCTTGTGTATTTTGGGTTTGACAGTTCTTGTAAATAAAGTTAAATACAAATAAATAAAAGTACATATTGTAAGTTACAAAGGGTTTTTATGAATGGTTAAAATAGCACAAAGTAAATGGAAGTAGTTTCCAAAACAATGTACATAAGAAGTTATAAACAGGACCACATAAATACTGAATCATCAGTCACACAATAATGCATAAGAAATGTTAAAAAAGCTAAAGAACTACTGACCTGGTCTCCCCTCAGGTCCTAGTCGCAGATTCAAAAGAGTTGTAGAAACCATTCAAGCTCAACTCCTCAGCACCCATGATCAGCCTTCGGTGCAAGCACTGGCAGGTGAGTACCTCCAACTCACACACATACCACACAAATCTAGAGGAAACGTTTTCATTGCTTCTCTGTCCAACTTAACCACTTTGCCCTACAGATGAGAAGAACGGTCAGCTTTCCCACCAACCAAGTGGTCCTTTGCATCAGAACTCTCGGCATTCTGAGAGTGAATCAAATCGAGGAGAAAGGGAGCATAAGGGAGTAGTAGATGGGGTGAGCACGGGCAGCATCAGCAACAGCGAGACTGTTTTGCAACGACGAGAGTCAGGGAAAGACAAGACCAGACTCCTTTCATCTCCCAACGGGACACAGTCTCATCCATGAAAAGAAAAGAATGTCAAGAGAAGCAAGAATTGTCTACTGAGCGTTTCTCTCTTCCTCCTCTTAGTCCTTTCTGCATACTCTCCTTTATCATTTCCTTATTTCCTTACATTCATTCTACCTTTTGTTCCAAACAATGGGAAGAGGACGCCACAGAATTGGCTGCCTTCAGAAGAAATGTATTTTTTGGAAACAAACAATTCTGACTTTTAGTCAGACCTCAAGGGCAGAGTGAAGGTGTCCAACAAATTCCACTTTAACATAGAAGGACAAGAACAGCTCAAACCCTGGGAAACAAGTCGTCCACCTACTGAAACAAATCAAGAAAGCACATAATCTTTCCACCAAGCAATCACAAACAATTTTTGCTTCAAACTTTGAAAAAAAAAAAATCTGACTCGGTCAACAACACCAAGACAAAGTTGGCACATCAAAGCATTCTCATTCATCATCTCCTGGTCATTCAGTGTCAATACCTGTTCAATAACTACGTTGTCAAGTCTCCCAAGCATCAACAGTCGAGTCATGTGGCTTTCATCTGGTTCATACACTCTGTAAGTGAAGACAAAGGTGTTTTCTCAAGCAGAGGAACAACATAAGGGTAAATAGGCCAAGAGTTGTGTGAGTTTTTTTTTTGTTTAAGCTGATTGTATCTATTAATAATTAGCAGACCTTTTGGTGAGTGATGAGCTAACACAATCACAGTTACGAACAATCTGATAATGACTGCTAAGTAGAGGAATGAAAAAATGATGGAAAATGGATCTATGGGGCTATGAAATATAGCTGTACATCAAAGCAAATCTGTCAAAAATAAAGAGACACTACTGTTCCTCAAATGTATGAAGCCCTGCAGTTATGTCAGATTTACAATATTAAAGCTATGATACCATATTGCCTTTACTGGAGGAGAAATAAGTGGATAACTGCTTGGATTCAGCCACTTTTTAGGAAACAAGTCACACCACAAGGGCAAACTCTAAAGTTTAAGTGTTTGCTGTGCGTAGAGGAACAAAAACAAAACGGTTGATGGGTTGCACTATTTCTTAAAACAAAAGGGATGAGACGATCAAAAAGCCAATAGGTTTTTTGAGGCGTATTTAGAAATGAAAATGAGTTTTATTTTAATTTTTCTTATTGTCTGTATTTTACAATATTCGTATGCCATATATAGTACAGAATGCCTTGCTGCACATTGCAGTTTGTTCTGCTCTACATTTTGGTTGTGAAGCTTTACATTCCAAGGTGGACTCTCAGAAAGAGAAAATATGGTTATTCCATGCTAAATAAAAATAGATGATATTTGGCTTTGACAATTAGAATAACACAAAGGGTGCTTTCAAACCAGTTATAAAGACTTGTGCTTATAAGGATATGTGTGTTTTGCAGCACTAAGGGAGCATTGTGATTGTGCAACACTCAACCAATGGTCAGTGCAGTTATGTCATGTAGACACATAACATTCACCAACAAGACTCATCCCACATACCAGACAGATGTGGGCAAGCCCGGGTGTCAAGCCAGCACTTCTGGCTGACTGCTGGCATAAGGTGACCAGATTTCCAAAATTACATCAATACATTTCCTGCTTTATTTTTTTATTAAGATGAAATAAAGAAACTTGGACAGTTACGATTTTATTAACTTTTACAAATTGTAGAGATGTTGCTAGAAGCTAGCAGTCAGGCACAATGGAATCAAGTTTCAATAAAGTCACTTCATCTTCACATAACCTCTCACCAGGAAGTACTTCTCATGGTGTCAATTTACAGCCAATAACACAGAACATGAACAACTAACCAACATGAGCAGGATAACTAACCAGAACAATTAATTTTTACACTCTTCAACATCTTTAAGTCATGCACACATGCAACTTCCACCAAGTTACCCATAATCCTTTGCAGCTACACAGCCTTATTTAAAGGCAACACATTCTGCCCTTCTTCTACTCTGTAACGTTAACAGCAGCGCGACCAATTACTGTTATAGCTCTTGTTGCACTCAGCATGCTCACTCCTGCTTTCTACTCAGCGACTGTAAAAACAGTCTGTACTCGGCTTTTTTTTCTCATCTACAAAATATTATAATCTGAGACATTTCCAGGGACAGCTTTAGCCGGGAAGTGTCCCTGGAAGTCAGGGATGTCTGGTCATCCTAAGCGGGCATGGTCAGTGGTTTAACTGAATGTGGGCCACATCTGGCAATGATGGCACTGTTATTAAGATGGCATACCACAACTGGCTTGGTTGTGGTTTGGTTGTTGTGGTGCTGGCTCATACATGACCCATCTCTTGCAAACCACACCTGGACCACCAAAGGGCCGTCATTCATTGCGGTATCAGGGCTGAGTGGGCCAGAACTGGGCCGAACAAATCTTGCTATATGGGATAATACAAATCAGTCAACTTTGTGCTGAACATGTTCAAAATAGAGCACTTCAAAGCAGGTGATAGCAGCAGTTAAGTAGTTTACTTTAGCAGTGAAAAATGCAGTTTGATAGCACAAGTGCTCAGAGAGCGTTTGATTTCTTTGGTCAATCAACAACATGAATTGTTAGTCAAGATTTTTGAAGGACTGGCTGTGATCATAATTAGGACATGGTCATGAAAACAACTTAGTGTAGAAGCGATAACTATGGCTGTAGAGTTGTGCTAGCATGGCACTATCTTGTTGTGGGAAGCTACAGGTGCATCAAAAATAGAATATCCTAAAAAAGCTCAATTTTTTTGTGTCATTCAGTTCAGAAAGTAAAACTCATATTACAGATTCATTACATATAGAGGGAACTATTTGAAGCTTTTATTTCTTCTAGTTTTGATGATTATGGCTTACAAATATTGAAAAAACATAATTCAGTGTCTTAGAGAATTAGAATATTACATTGCAGCTTTTGGTACTTCTGGTAGTCTAGGCAGGAGCAAAGTCCTAATTAATTGTAGGGGCTACAAATGTCCCATTCCTCAAGTCAAGCTACTCCTGAACTGACTGATTAAAAACAAAATGATTTTTTTTTTCACAATATTCTAATTGTTTTAGATGCATCTGTACATTCTACTGACAGAGGTGTGCTAGAGAGGAAAAACAGAGCTTTCAAGATTGTTTTCACTCCCACAGATGTTTTTCAAATTTCAAATAGTTTGTGGAAATTATTCAGAGCATAGCAAAGTCATCATCGTGAGCTACGTGTAATTTATTCCGTTGACAGATTTTAAGCAAACATTAAGCCTTTCTGTGTTTTTAAATTAAACATTCTATGACAGGACCACTCTAAAGAAAGTCTTAAGACTTTGCAAGCCACAAACCTCTATGCAACTTCAATGTTTGCTAGTCTCTTTGAGTTTCCTAGTCCACTGTAATAGGCTAGCTAATGCCTGAAGAGATAGTAAGAGCCTTGCATTAGCCTCACCTTAAGGCCCTGTCACATTATAACATTTTCAAAACCTTATGTCAACTTATGAAAATGTTGTCCAACACTAATAATGTCTATGTTGAAGATGGAACAAGAAAAATCTACTGGAACCCATTTTTGTACATGTACATAAAATAATGCTAAAGAGCACTTTAGTCATAACAAAAATTTCTTAAGTTGTCTAAAATGCTATGTTGTGAGTTTTGAATTTTATTTGCATCAATATAGTTAGGTGAGAGAAAACTCAGTGTAATTTGGGCATGTGAATAAATAAAACTAATTTTCCTTCCGGGTTTGTCACACTATAACCTTTTAGACAACCTATGCCGACATATGCAAATGTTTGGTGTAAGTTGCATAAGTTAGGTGTAAGTTTTGAATGTGTTACACGATGGCCAGCCATTATTTGTGTACCTGCTCAAAACTGACAGCTTATGCTGACGTGCTGCTGATAAGTGAGGCACAAGTTACAAGTATGCTTCGGATAATTTATGCATAAGTTCACATATGTTACAGGTAAGTTATTAATTTGTTACTCATAAGTGGTCAAATGTCCAAAACAAGCAGGGCAATTCTGAAGCAAACGCGTGACCATTTTAACCCGACTACCTTCACTTTTACAAAGCTTCTGTGCAATGTCAGTTATACCATTTTTATTTATTCTATTATTATACAGGCAAACTATGCAAGCAAAATCAATAAAATTAATAGCGATTTATTTTTCATATTTTGTTCAAGAAATGCATAAATAATAGTTTACTGTTAATATTGTTTAAGTAAAGCATCATGAGTGGCTCTCAAACAGGCTGTGCTCTCTATGGCAGACGATCAAATTGTGCCACAACAACATTCCATTTGCGCCCAGTGAGCACGCACCTATTAGTTGATGTCGTTGCCACGGTGACTCCAAACTTGTCTCCCCTTGTCTGCACCTCTCTCTGCCCACATTGTGCTCTTCTGCACCCGCTGCACCTCGTCCTCGAGGTAGTGGATGAAAGATTTCTCAGACAGTTAAAAATAATGGGTATTTGCTGGTTTCATGCCAGTTTGTGTGCTCTCCTCTTTTTTAAACAATAGTTTTTAACTCATTCTAACGAATAGAATAATTTTTTATGAGCTCCGTTCTCGGACTTCTTCCCCAACATGCTGACTACTTCATGTTGTCTTTGCGTCTACTTCATAAATACACGACTTAGGAGTATCTTTCATGTAACGTGTGAACATATATATATTAGGAGAGCAATAATACATGTATCTGTATCCAACCGTTCAATCCAGTGTTTTAGGTTCAATACACACTATGTATTAAACAATACACATTTTTTAAATTTATATTTTTTACAACTTGTCTTCAGAAGATGCTCTGTGTTGAAGGCTCAGTGGATCTGCGTTTGACTATTCCACCTAGGCTGAATCGTCAAGTGCAGATCCACTGAGAAACTTGCTGTTTCAGCAACATTTAATTGAAAAACTACTTTTGAGGTTCATAATTCATTTCAATAAAGTACAAGTTACGTGGATCAGTTGGTAGAGCTGTTGCTTCTCAGCAAAAAGGTCGCCGGATCAAATCCTGCATGTGTGGGTTCTCTCCAGGCACTCTGGCTTCTTCCCACACACAAAAATATGACTGTTAGGTTAATTGGTAACTCAGTTGTCCCTAGGTGTGAGTGAGAGAGTGAATGGTTGTTTGTCTCTATGTGTGTCCCTGTGATGGACTTGTGACCTGTCCAGGGTGTACCCCGTCCCTCACACTGTGACTGCTGGATATGGGCCCCTGTGACCCTGACAGGAAGAAGTGGGTACATATAATGGATGGATGAAGTTAAACTATAAGTTTTCTGTATCATTGCACCCCTAATATATATATATGTATATGTATATGTGTGTGTACATAATTTACCTTTAACATACCTGAAACTTATGTATAAATTATCAGCAACAGTTCTGCATATGATGAAAATTTTGAACATGTTCAAAAATTTGAGCTGGTATGGCCACATGACAACTAACGCCCTTTTGTATCAACATTCTGGTAATTTATTAAAAAACAATCCCATAAGTTAATGCTGTGCATCACTGTGTGACACCTGTCACTGCCACATTATCTTCAAAAAGCTGTGTAGGAGTTACACTAATGTTGCACACTCTTGCTGCAAGAGTCTAAACATGCTATAATAAGCTTGTATGTTATGTATAAGTTAGGAACACTTTACTCATAGGTTTCACATTGTTCAAGTTGTTAACAGCACGGTATGGACATGTCCAGAAGAGGCTTCTTTTTAATGTATTTTTTTTTTTTCTTCTTCAGCGCGTGCATATGTTGGTATAGGTTGTTTAAACTAAAACATTACACAGTTACAGGGCCTTTCAACTAAAGTGTGAAACAAAATGTTGGATCATAGAAATGTGGAACAAAGATGTATACAGTTATTAAATAAACCATTAGTTGCTTAAGATTTTTACCCACGTAACCATTAAACTCAGAACAAAGTTTTTCTACAATGGTCTAAATACACCTTTGCCTCCGAAAAGGAAAATGCAAGGATGACCTGATGATGTGATGGAACGTGAAGGAATGATGTATGTTTTAGCACAGGGTTGAATAAGAAAGCTCCGATAAAGCCAGAATGAACTTTTATTGTATTTTTTACTGTCTGTTCCTTATTTCTGTTTGCTGCTCCAATACTGTATATGTGTTTATTTGGATGTTACTTTTGTTGAGGTTGGAACTAACCGTATGAATGTCACAGGATCTCTTTTTCTATTTTCGTTGACATATTTTGTTCTTTGTTTATTGATAACTAGAAATTTTTATATTTCCTCTTTGCTGTTCATTGTTTGAAAGTAATATATTTATTTGAATTGAGTGGAAAACTAATGAGAAAATGTCCCACAACGATCTCTGACACAAAGGGCCCTGTCTAAACTACTCCGGTACTGAATACTTCTTTAATACTTTGCTTTTCTGATGTGTTTTCACCATCAGTCTACATGCAAACAAAAAGCTGTGATTTTTTTTTTAAAGTTCCTAACAATGTGGAGATTACAAAAACTGTTCTTGGCAGTGCAAGTAGACTTTCTATACTTTATTATTATTTTTTTTTTTGGCAAAACAAAGATTAATCAACCTATTTATTACACATTCTGTTCTATTAAATTTTGCCCTAATGACCAAAACAACAATGAAGCCATTTTTAGTTTTTTTTTTTCTTTCTTGTTTCCGTTTGCCTGTCTCACTTTTTTATTCTGTCCAAAATAGTTTGTGATTGTGTGCTATAATAGTTAATAGCTAAAAGTAAATTGTAAACAGTAGCAAACAGAAATGATTTACAATCATTTTGGGAAAATCTTTAGCTAGGTTAAAAATGTTTTTTCTTTATATGTTATTTTGACGTGTACATTCTTACCACATGGTGACACTGTATAATATTTCAGCATTTTGTCTTAAAATTATTTGGACAAAAGTTTTTTTTTTATTTATTTATGTAAACTGAAAATTATTTCTGGACTAGTGTAGATTTTTTTAGCATTTAGAAAAAAGCTATTTTTACACAATGTTTTAGTCCTCTCTTTAATTTGGATTTTATTCATTTATCATGTTTGCGACAGTAAAGAGTAGATTTTTTCCTCTATAATGCTAAACTGAAACCACACACAAAACTATTTTGTTTTATTATATTTTGTTTATTTGTGTTTGAACACTATTGTGTAATAAGCAAATATTTCAGCTGTTCAAGGACACAAACAGGCGTATCAAGTTAAGATTTTTTTCATTCTATTTTTGTCGTTGAGTACATACGAAATTATTTTTACAAATCTGTATGAGGCCCTTGGACTTGTTTTATGTGGTTCCACCAGCAGGTAAATGTTCCATTTGGATTGCTGCTAAATTTATTTCTTCACATTGTTAGATTAGCCGTGTGTTTGCAGCTAAGTTAATGTGTTAGCATGCTATCATACGTGACCAGAGAACTTAAAATGTTCCTGTGTTGGCACTTTGCCTTCAAATGTTGCCATTAAACCTTAAGTTTAAATTTCAGCTGAGAATGACTATACTATATACAGCTACCAGAACTGGCATTTTAGTTCCTTATGTACATCCACTCTGCTGGCTTCACAGTCTAAGACTCTCTACACATTGAATAGTGACCTACTTACGACAGTTGCTTAGTGTATGAGGTTGCTGTGTTTTATCATGGCCTCGTGTGTAGGTGATCAGGTGAAAACAAATCACCTTCTGTGAGCATACAGGTGGCATTCACAGCTGCCAAGTTAACTTATTAACAAAGCAAGGTTTAATGTAGCTTTGCTTAAAATTTTAAAACACACAATTTTTTGTAACATTCTCCACGTCAGACAAACTTAAGTTGCTGCCTCCATACAGCAGTTTGTTCCGTTGTGATGTTTTAGAGTGTTTTACAAAAAAGCTTTGACTGCATTGTATCCTTTTGGAAGAGCATTTAGGAAACTACTAGGTTTTCAGCTAAAATGTTTTTTTTTGTTTTTTTTTTAGTCAATGTTTAATTTTAACATGAGATTGATAGTGAACGTGTGTTTTAAGTCTTCAGTTGTGAACAAAGGTTTTTTTTTTCACCCTGGCTCAGATTGATGCTCATGCTGAAAAAACAGCGGTCTCACATGCACAAAACCGTGTTTGTCCTGTCAATGCCAAACAGGATTTAAAGAACAAGAAGTGGATTGATCTGTTTTGAAACACAAACTCAAAATGACTTCATTTTTACAAAAGGAAACGCCTCAATAAAGACTGGAAATTAGAAAAGCAAAAACAGAAAGAACATATTTATCCTAAATCTTGTACATCTCCCTGAATCACCTCTTTGTAATTCCATGCCAACTTTCTCCCCAAAGGCACATATCTTTCCCCCTTTATATATACACTCTTCTTATATACATTTTCTACATTGTATCCTTTGATGCAGAAGCTGTATACATTTGTATACATTGTGTGCCTGTCATTGTATGCCATTCATATCTATGTAGCTTATAATATGTTTTGTCGAAACTGTAGTCACCATACAGCTCTTCTCATCATTAATGCTCATTCTTCTTCTGCAGTTATGACGGTACAACTATAACCTTTACTGCCCATGTTCCCTTTCACCCTCTCTCTGACACAATCCCCACCACCACCCCACCATCTCCCTCTAAACACCCACACTTTACACAGTAGAGAAATACTTTTCACACAAAAAATGAATGACATCAGTTGAGGAGGTGTGTTGGGAGCAGGAGAACAGCCCCCACAGTTAATGGTTATGATGATGACGACTAAGAAAAATGTCTGTAGTACAATTACTAAAGAGGAAAAAGTGCACTACTATGAGTATGATAATTATTGCCTGTGAGAAATACTGTCCAATAAACAACAATGAAACGATCTTTGGGTTTTTATTGTTTGTTTTAGGATGCAATTCTAAATATGCTTTGTTATGTAAAAATATGGTATTAGGTATGGAGTCAGAACAAGGTTGTTTCAAACTAAACTAAAATTTGAGACAAGGCATTTCTTGGAAGAACGTGAATTTGTCTATCACCTTTCATGCCAGAGGTTTAAAATAACTGATTAATGACTGAGTGGTAGCTGTTCTGGTCAAACCTTAAAAATAACCTTATGCACAATTTCATGCAAAATAGGAAAATGGTGAAATATGTGTTGTTGTTAATGACTCTCATCTTCTACCACATAAAATTTTAACTCCATATTTGTAAAATTACTTGAGTTATACTCATTTCTGTGTTGAATCTGGAAGTTAATCTAGATTTACTTCAACAATTCATTAAGTGTAGATCTACAACTTACAAATATTGTTTGAGGTGTTTTGCTAGTATAAAAACGATTTAGTCTATCAGTTAATGCTAAAGTTTTAGGTAACGTAAGTAGGCAGATCTTATGAGCAGCATCTGTCAGACAAGTGTCATGAGAAACAGACACAAAAATGTGAACAGATAAGAGCAAAAACATCTTAATCCACCTTTAACTTTAGCAGCAGTAGATGACAAATGGAACAAAATAAACTAAAACAACTGAAACAAAAACATGAGACAACGGAAAAAAAGCATAACAGCTGAAAAGGCAGGCAAATTATGAAATGAATTACAATAATTTGACAGGAAGCAACTGAAAACCAGGGACTATGGCTACATGACTACATGACAGGGGTCAAATTAAAACAGAAAACAAATCTGACTAAAATAACCAGGAAACCAAGATGATCCATACACTCTTCTAACGGCATGGGTCCAAGACACCTCACCCAGCATAAAGTACAAACTAAATTAGAACAGAGTGTGTCTGAAGAAGAGACAAAACAAAAAAACAGAGACCCCTGTAAAGAAAGTGGTTTGAGGACCAACCATTGAATTAGATTCTGAAGGAAAGCCCACGGGCCTGCAGGACTGAGCTGTCAAGCAGACACAAAAAACATGTATTCAGTAAGCTGGCACTGATGTAAGCAGGACTACATCAATGAAACTTTTTTTCTGTGGTGGGACTTGGTGGGCTGGACAGCAGTCACCCATGGCCATGTTTGGCCTTGTATTTGACACATGGGAGCCAGACCTTTGCAACGTGTAGCTTTTAGCTAACCTTCTTCAGCTTATAGCTACTCAAAGCTTGTTGTTTTGCAACTTTTGGCTAGATTATTATTATTTTTTTTTAGCTACATTTAGATTTTAGATAACTTTTGGCAAATGTAACGTATAGGTAGCCTTTTAATGCCATTAGCACTCAAGTAGGTGTTTGCTACTTTTAGCTATTGTTAATTTTGCTTTTAGCTAGCATTTTGCTTCTTTTAGGTTCTAGCTGTGTTTAGCTTAAAAAAATCTGAATCAGCTTCTCTCTGCCATCATCACTCAAAATTCACATTTACATTGCAGGTAATTATATTTTTTATTAATGAGTGAGACATTAGTTTTTACGATGCATTTTTGACTTCATATTGACTTGACTGTCATAACTAGAGATATAGGCCTACTGTATTTGACCAGGTGAGTCCCACAGTTAATTATTATCAATAATAGTAAGTGAAGCATGCAAGTTGCTGTAATACTATAGGCTACATATTGATGGTGCAACAGGTTCTTTCAATTTGCCACCCGACTTTCAGCTGTCTTTACAGCGTGTTTATAGAGAGGCGTGCTGGCGGACAAAATTAGGAAATGACGTAATGTTTTCGTCAACAATTGGTTAGGAGAGTTTTTAGGGGGCGGTGTCTAGATCACTCTCGAACAGTCTTGCAGGCTGGTGAAGGGAGAGCTGTGTTTACTCATTTTCTCTTTTCACCGCTCAGAGGTCTGGGATCAAGGCGGAACAGGTAAATTAGTGGGTTTTTGTTTGTTTGTTTTATTGTAATTTATCACAGAATAACTAAGTTGGGTTTATCGAGGGACGATAATTGTAGATGTTTTTTCACTTTTGCCAGCTTTTATGCTAGTTAAACAAGACAGAGCCTCAGACCGATCGTTTTAGCTAAAACATCAATTAGATGATCACAAAACTGGCCTACTGCAACGTGTTTAACTATGATTTGTATCTCTAAACAAACGTGTCTCTGTTCATCCTAAGTTTGTTGCTTTTTAAATGTTGATTCGGACTTTTAAGAGAGCGCGCGCCTACAAAACAAATTATCCAACGTAACTTTGCCTCATTTTTACCGGCAGGGGTGAAGATTTAGATGAACATGTCTCACTTGTTTGTAGCAGTTTGTTTAACGATCTAATGACAGCAAGAAAGCAGCAAAGAGCTCGCACCCCTCCCCATGCTCATTTTCTGCTCAAGCGAGTAAAACCAGTAAAACCTCGTTTTAATACTTATCAGTAAAACCGGTTTGTTGTCAGCTTGACGTTTTTTACGCCACTCAAACAGTGGACAATATAAATATTCATGGAACTATCCCAATTATTTAAGATTGATGTGCTTCGTAACTAGTTTAGAATCGAAATTTGGGTTCAGGTATGCATGCCTATGCATGTTCAATAGTTGGACCCTAATTTAACCAGAAACAATTAAAACCCTTGGCTTCCTTTGGCCAGAGAGCAGCTCAAAACAGCATGTGTGTGTGGTGTTCTTGTTTAAAATTGGATTTAAAAAAAAATATTGTGGCCACAACTTATTCATCTCGTTTCCATGAGATAACAACCCGTGGCCACGAGATAATTATTGCAGTGATTTCCATGCAGGGACGGTTTATAGGGATAAGGTTGAATTGGCTAATTTTATTTTAATATAACCTAGAAATAAAAAAATAAAAAAAACGCTCACTTCAGTCACTTGCAGTTTGGCTAGAAGTAATTTGTAATTGTATACAATAGAAAATAGAAAACAAACAAAATACACAAATCAAAATAAAATGAAAGGAAGCAGAAGAAGAAAAAATCTTATGTCTGCCCCTTTTTATCCCCAAAATATATTCACACAAAAAATTATTTACAAAAAAAAAAAAATTAAGAAACAAACTCAAACAACAATTCATATAGATTCACATTATACTTTCCATATACCTTCAAAAAACTAGCCCCCCCCCCAAAATATGTACGTAGATCTGGTATTTTTAACATCATCCTCCAGACCATTCCACAATCTTACACCTTGGATTAAATTGCATCTTTCTTTCAAACTAGTATAAAACCAAGGCTTCACAAACATTTCCATCCCCTTTTAATAACCCTCTCTCTCTCTTAACAAAATTTGCTTGAATGTTAGAAGGTAAAATGTTTTTGTGGGCCTTATATATAAACAGAAAAATATTATAATCAACCAAATCAAAGAGTTTCAAATTTTTCAGCTGGCAAAATAATGTATTTGATGGATGGCTGTAATCTTTTCTAGTAATAATTCTTCTAAAAAATCCTGACACATTTACTAAGTCACTCACATATAAAATAAATAACTTAGGTCCAAGTACAGAGCCTTGTGGGACTCCACATGTGATATTCAGTGTGTGAATGTGTGTGTGACTGGGTGAGTGACTGTAAGTGTAAAGCGCTTTGGGGGTCCGGAAGGACTTATAA
>JARVJO010000096.1:1874936-1887996 GCA_031762555.1 Cynodonichthys magdalenae | reverse complement strand
TATTACTGTATTTTTATTTTTGCTGTGCAGCACTTTGGTTGCCTTGGGGTATGTAAAGTGCTATACAAATAAAGTTTTGATTGATTGATTGATTGATTGATTGACTGATTGATTGATTGATTGATTGATTGATTGGTTGGTTGATTGATTGATTGATTGATTGATTGATCTGTGTTCTGACACAATGTGTTGCTGATTAGGTCAAGAGGGCAGAGATGGAGCTTTCCAAGCAAAGAAAAGGTCACTTCTTGTTGTTAGGGCGCGGGGCTTTGATGATGTCATATGACCACATGGTACGGTCAGGCATACCACATGGATAACCCATACCAAGTTTGGTGTATTTTAGCCTTTCTATGTAAAAGTTACAGCTTACTGAAATTGTAACTGACGGAGAGCATTTCCAAGTCCCCTGCCTCGGTGACAGGGGACAAAAAGACAAGAAAAATAAAGAAAGTAGCTTCTTACCACAAGAAGAGCAAAAAGGATAACCCCACAACTCCAAACATCAGCCCTGCGACCATCATACCTCTCCCCCTGGAACACAGAGATAGTTATTAGACTTGCTGCAAACACACTCACATGCTGTAAATCCACATTGAGAGGAACAAAACTCACCCTTATGACCTCTGGACAAGCATAATGAGGAGATCTGAAAGCCCATAACCAAAAAAAAGAAGAAAAATATAAAAATTACCAAGCTATGAACAAAACCTCTAAACCTTATTTTAGTTTAATTCTGACAGAATTATTAAGCTAACAGCTACTTTGCTGAATGCAGCTAATACTAAAGTGGATTGCTGCCATCATTAAACTGCGCCAATCTCAAAAATTCCTTTGTGGTAATAAACCTTGACATCATCAGAGTCACTAAGTATGGTTATTATGAAAATGCTACAGTTAGCATATGTTGCCCCTATGTGCTCACAAATAACCACAGAATTATATGTAACTAACCATCTAATGTGATGGTAGTGTTAATGTTTAGAAAGTCATGTTTTTTTTAATGTTATGGAATTTTTGAGGATGGAGACATTTTAGAAACCCACTTTGGTTTCAGCTGTATGTTCAGACTAGCTGTTAACTCAACAGTTTTTGTTTAACTCTGTTTTTCCAAACAGTGGTTGTTGTTAATGCATGAGCTACCTACAATAAGTCAAATATTTATTGTTCATACCTACTTCAAAATAACAGCTTCAATACAACATATTCTTTATTATACTGACAATATCTCGACACTCACCCACAGCTGGTTTCCAGCAAACTGTCTCCAACTTGTAGTGAAGCCATTCCAAAGTCTGCAATCCTTATGTTGTTCTTCTCATCCAGGAGAAGGTTCTCTGGCTTCAGGTCTCTGTGACTGGTCACATACAGACAGAAAATGTACTTTGACTGTTGGAGACTAGTCTGCAACTCAAAATAGCGAGAAAATAAGCACACTTTCAGCTGCAGTTTCACTGAATTTTGAAGGTTTTTGCACCAGTGAGCCATACAGCCGCATTTAGAAAGGCAGGTTTTTGAAAATCACAGCTTGCACAACTGTATTCTAGGGCATAAACATTATTTAGCTGCCCACCTCCACCCACATCATAGCCCCCTTGATCTGTTCTGTATCCACCTTAGCAGCTGACCCTTTGATTATATTTTAATCTACAGTACTTTCGAAATGAAAATAGGTAGATTTTACAGTATTCTTGGTTATTAGCACAGTTTTTTGACCTGGATATTCGGGCTGTAGCCTTAAAAGCTTTCTGCCATGAGGAGCGTTTCTGTGGACAAGAGCAAAACTTCTGCACTGCAACCTGGGAAATTAGTGAGTTTTACAAACACTTTATGCACATTCCATTTTGCAACTGCAAGTATTGCATACCGTCTCAAGTTACAAATACATACAAATTTAAGTACTTCAAGTACTTGCCAAAAATATAAACAAGTGGCAATTCAGAAAACATATCAGCTCTTGCTCTATAAAATTATAAAAACGAACTTGTTTTGTACCATTGCACCATTCGCCAGCTAGTCTTCAACAGGCTCAGCCCAGTGAGAAACCACAGCATTTCTAGATGCCATGCTGATTAAAATTTAAATATATTGTGAATAATATATTTGTACAATTTATTGTTATAGACATTTTTGTGTAGGCAAAGGTTGATTAACTGTGGTGGCCATCTTGAATTGAGTTGACTCCAAAAGTTAATCAGTTGTAGATGTATACAACCAATAAAGACTTTGAGACTTTTGTTAAGGTTAATGAGTTATTTTTCTAACAGACAAAAATGGTTGACTCCAACAGTTGATGTCAAGATTATAAGTAAAGCAAAGTATGTGGTGGGGATGATGCTCAGATCCTACAACTACCATTTTTAGGCTATTATCTGTAAAATTTGCTTAAATGTACTTTTTTCTGTATATGTATCTATAATTAGTTTCTGACGGTTTCATTAAAATCTGTCCACTAGTTCATGAGACATTTTGCCAAAAGACAGAGACAAACAGACGCACACACAAGCTAAAACCTTAAACATCCTTTGGCAGTAGATGATAACTGTAGGTATTTCCTTACTGTGCTTTTACATTTTCTAAATAAGGTCACTATAAAATTCAAGCACATGCTATTACACAAAAACGTCACTGTCTCTATGGCAGGAAAACTCAGGAGGACAGAAAACTTCTGGATGTATGGTAATGTATCAGTCAAGCCTCTCACTGACCATATGGAGTGACTGTGGCAGAAGTCGAGGGCAGAGATAATTTGTCTGAAGAACTTCCGGGCTTCTTTGGGAGTCAGCCTGCCTTTCTTTACCAGGTAGTCAAACAACTCCCCACCAGAAACATGCTCCAGTACCAGATACCTGAGATACAGACAGGAAAATCACAACAGTCTTCTTATCTGTCATGCTGGGCTTTTATTTATCTCAATTTCTGCTGGAAATGTAGAGGCAAAGCAGTTGATTTTATTTTTAGGAAGCAGAAAATGAGCACAGTCCAAAGGTACTTACAGGTATTTGTTATTTTCATAGACATCATAGAGCTTCAGAACATGAGGGTGCTCTATTAGTTTAAGAATAGCTATTTCTCTCTCCACCTGCACAGACAGAGGGAATGAGGGATGCAGAAAAAGGTTACAGGAGAAAAGAGAAGGTTAAAAGTGATCGAGATGGAAATGTCAGACGAGAGAGGAAGGTAAATGTGATGGAAGGCAGGGAAAGGGAACAATAATGGAGGGGTTAGGTAAAGCACAAAGCAGATAGGAAATGCTGTTTTAAGTGTTTTGTTTTGCATAAGACAGAGGGTGAATATGATGTCACTTCAGAATGAGCTGTAGCTACTTTGATTTACAGTAACCATTAAAAAAAACCTCAAAGCTGTTGCTATCATTTCTAGGTTCCAAATTCACCACATGCTTTTGTCTACCTTTACAAATCCTTACAAAATCCCACTTAAAAGTCTAAACCCTTAGCTGTTAATTCAGTGTGTTTCCAGAGACAGATAACAGCAAGAAGAAAGCAACAATTAACCACAGCAAAACTTCTAGCTTGTATTTCATCCTACAAGAGGTGGACCCAGGGCCAAGAAAACAATGACAAAAGCAACAATTTCAAACTAAAATGTTTCAATTTATCTTTTAAAATGTATCATTTCACACCCAAAGCCTATCATGTCTCATCTTAACAATAGCAGCTGTCCATACCATGACCTAAAACAGCCTCCCATGTGACAAAAAACAAGGTTCAGAATTGATTTTCTTTCCACATTAGAGGTGATTGATTATTCGACAGTAAATTCATGTCACTTTCAGTGTCCTTTAAATTGGCTCCCTGCAGCTGAAACATGGTGTGAAAAAGACCTAAAGGTTTTTTTTGTCCTTTGTTTTTCGTAGCACCCTGTGGAGTCATATCAGCAACATTAATTTCTAAAACTAACAAAAGAACAAAAAAAAAAATGCAGGAAAGTCTTGAGACTGTGTTGCATACTTAAAAATGTAAAAAAAAAAAAAGAAACTGCATTTCTCCAAAAACACAGTGTGAATGCTGACTACTGGATTTCTAAACTTTGCTGAAGAAGCTGAAACTGAGATGTAAAAGTTAACATAAACAGAAGAGGGGCTAAAATGAGCACAACAAAATATAAAATTAGAGAAAAAAAAAACAATCTAAAATAGGGATAACACAAGCTAATATCTAAATTCATTAGTTAAAAGCTAAAATTAGTCATTTTATTTATTAACCTTTGTTTAACCAGGCAAATCCCATTGTATGTATCCCATGTACTTGAAGGCATCCTAACATGCATGTTTTTGGTCTGTAGAAGAAAACCAAAGAAAACCCATGTAAACATGAGAACATGCAAACTCCACACAGAAAGAACCTTGATTCGAGCCGAGGATTGAACCTAGAACCTTCTTGCTGTGAGGCATTAGTTCTAACCACTGATCTGTCGTACTGCCAAAAAATAAAAAAAGTCAAACAGAAGCTTAAAGTAGCAAAAACAGGCAAATAGTAAAATGGGAGAAAAAAACATCAGCAATAATTAGCTGAACAGATGGTAAAGCTAAAATTAGTAAAATAGTACCTAGAACTAAAGAAAAACATGCTAAAACTAAAATCAGATGTTAAAAGGTAAAACATCAGCTAAAAGTAGCAAAATACTAATTAAATGGTAGAAAACTGCTAAAATAAACAAAACAATAGCTAAAGATAAAGTGGCATGAGGCTAAAAGAATAAGAAAGATAACCAAAAGCTAAGGGGGGGGGGGGGGGTGACTTTTATTGGGAGATGTTGATACTCATCAGCTTCACATTCGGCTGCAAACCACTCCAGTGAGAGCTGAAGATCACAGCACGATGACGCCAACAGGACCACATCATCTACAAATAGCAGTGATATAATTCGGAGGCCTCTAAATTGGACTCCTTCCGCCCCCTGGCTGCACCGACAAAATCTGTCCATAAATATTACGAACATCAGAGACAACATGCAGCCCTGGTGGAGTCCAACTCCCACCCTGAAGGGGTCCGACTCACTGCCTGCAATGCAAACCAAACTCTTCCACTGCTTAAATGAGGACTGAATGGTCCATAACAACAGACCAACTATCCCATACTTGCAGCGTACTCCACACAATGCACCTCCAAGAACACGATCCCGAAATTATATCCCACACCCCAGTCTGCCAATCCAGTGGCACCAAGACAGCCCCACAACATCCAGGGCCTTAAAGAAATCAACATGGATCTTGTCCACACCAGGAGCCATGCTGCTGTGAAGATTCTTAACCTTGGCAACCCCAGCACCAGTTATGGACAGACCAACCCTGAAATCCACGGACTCAGCTTCCACTATTGAAGCATGCCAGTGAGATTGAGAAAGGTCAAGAAATATTCCTTCCATCTCCTGATGACATCACTAGTTGAGGTCAACAGCACACCACTTTCACCGAACAGTGTTAGTAAAAAAACTGCTTTCTCTGCTCAGTCGCTGAATAGTTTGCCAGAATATCTTCAGAGCCAATCATGAGTCTTTACCTTACTGAACTCCTCCCACATCCAAGCTTTTGCCAAAGCAACAGCCAGGACTGCAACACACTTGGCCTTTCAATAATGCTCAACTGCCTCCAGAGTCCTACCAGCCAACAAGAGTCAATAGGACTCCTTCTGCTTGATAGCCTCCCTAACCTGGTGTGTCCTCCACCGAGTTTGAGAATGGCCACAGCGAGAAGCACCAACAACCTTGCAGCCACAGCTCAAGGCTGCTGCTTCAAGAATTAAGGCATAGACTCAATGTCCTCTGCCTCAGCTGGGATGTGATTAAAGTTCTGTTGGAGGTGTGGATGGAAAATTTTTCTGACAGATTCTTCTGTCAGGCATTTCCAGTAAACCCTCACTACACGTTTAGGTCTACTTGGCCTGTCTGACGTCTTCCCCCACTATTTGATCCAATTCACTATCAGGTGGTGATCAGTTGACAGAATTAGCTCCTCTCTTCACCTGAGTGTCCAAAAAATACGTCCGCAGATCAGATGACACGAAAACAAATTCTACGACCCAGAGTGTCCTGGTGCCACATGTACTATTTGACATCCTTATGTACGAACATGGTGTTCATGATAGACAAACTGTGACTAGCACATAAGTCCAACAAATAAAAAGTAATAGGGTTCAGATCAGATAGGTTTTCCTCCCAATTCTACCCCCCACCAGGTCACACTGCTGTTACTCAAGTGAGCACTGAAGTCCCCCTGCAGAGTAAAGGAGACTCACTAAAGACTCCAAGAAGGCCAGTTACTCTGAAAAGCATTCAGCTCATAAGTAGACCCACACCAGCTCAGCGCCTCTCACCATGATTAAAATGCCCAGCCCCTCTAACAAAGATTGGTTCCAGGGCGCATGGTGTGCTTTGAGGTGAGACCAACAATTTATAGTCAGTATCTCTTAACCTCTTGTACAAGGTCAGGCTCCTTCGCCACCAGAGAGGTCACGTTCCAGGTCCAAAGAGCCAGCTTTGGTAGGCCAAGGTCTAAGCGCCATGGTCCTTGCCTTTGGCTACTGCCCATGGTATCATGCACCCGACTCATATGGCCACTACTGCAGGTCGTGAGCCCACAGGAAGTGAAACCCATTTTGCTTATTCGAGCAGAGTCTGTCCGAGTTCGTTGAATTTTTTTAATCTAAAGAAGAATTTTGAATCATTCTTTGTCTGGCCTGTCACCGAGGACAAATCTGCATAAGGAGAACCTACCAGGGGCAATTTTGACTGCTCTATAATATAGCTCCTCCTAGGATCATTCACATGCACAAACTCCTCCACCACAATAAGGTGAGGATTCAACAAAGGAGTATGTGTGACTTGACATTGTGAATTCTTTAAATACCATTCAAAGCATTGTCAGTCTGTACTGTCCATAAAAAACAAGCTACAACAATGTCCCTCTCATGACTCGCATGTTCCCTCTGTGCAACAAGCTGCAGGTGAGACAGTGACAACTAGAAAACCTTTATTTCAGTCAACTGCATCTGCTGCAGAACTTACCAAGTTAAAATCCTGAGTAAGTTCTGGAGTAACTCTGTTCATATCCTGGGTTTTCGGTTTCAGAAAGCCAGATAGCTGTTATCCTGAGTTAATTTAAACCTGCAACTTACTCTGTGAACCAACCCTGCTCTGTAGCAGGATTACTTGAACAAATCCTGAGTTTGTCGGACTCTTTAGCTGAAAGCTGCAGGAGAGGGCGTTTCCTTGTCTAAAGGAGCCTGTAGATGTTGAAGCGCCAATACTCCACCGAAATATAGCTTCAGAAGAGAGTGACAATTAGACGTCTTGTCATTTCTGGATGAAAATCTGAGCATTTTTATTTGTTTTTGATTGCTCAGGTTTCAATATTTTCCTTCAAGTACAGCTTGTAGCTGTTTTCCAGGAAGATTTAGAAACAGAAAAAACATAAAATTTCAGTTGCATTTCTATTCTGAGGTTATGATCAAATTCTTAAAGCAGTATATATTTTTTATTGTATATATAATTTATTTTCTTTTTTTTAAATTAATAAACTTCTGGGAAAAAAAAAGATTTTTTAAAATTTTTTTTAATTTTATTTTTACAGAAGAAAGTTGAGCTTCAGAGGTAGATGGAGCCTCTTCAGCTCTTTTTGTGAAAAATTAACAGTCATTCTGATTCACAATGAAAAGTTAATTAACATTTAAACCTACACCGTTATGAAACACCTCAATATGCACCTGGGTCGGCTCCCTCTGTAGCAGACAAAGTTTCTTCATCATCATCATCCGCTGATGAAACACTAAATTGAGTTTACTGCAGTTCATTGTAAAAGGAGGTCAGACTTAATCACCTATAAAACACTAATTAGACACATATCCTAGTTTTTATAATTATTCTTTTTTTGCTGCTATGTCCAAGCTGGGCTGCTCCTACACACACATTTAATGCACACACGCTCACTTTTAGACTTGAATAATTGTAAAGAATAAAAGTTTACATTTCTGTAAAATCATAATCATGCATTGACTTAATCAGCAATTATTTGCCACAGTAACTCTCTTTTACTTGCAGCAGCAACAGTATTGTTTTTTTTTTTTTAATATATGTTGACATTCTCTAAATCCCGTCATTAACACTTTTAGTTCCAGCGCCGAGAAATGGACTTCCGGTCTTATTATTTTCTCCCGTTGCCATGGTGAATCACGTTATCTGACTTCCATTGATGAGGGCTTCATGTTCCAAATTATCTCAGGGGTAACTTGACTCAGGATTAAGTTACCCAGTTAATATCAGCTGTTCTAAAACCAAAAATCCTGAGTATCAGAGAGCGGGGTAAGTTGATTCAGAGTATCTGCGTTAACCCAGGGTTTGTTAAGCCTGCTTCCTGAAACGGGGCTCAGAACTCTTAAAAGGACATTCGGTGTAAAGCTTATAAACACTGAAACTAAGTAGCCTTTTCGAACACCGGTTAACAAGCTAACAGATGGTCTGAACCAACAAACTGGATCATTGTTGCTTTAAAACAGCTCCAAATCTTTTAAAGTTTTATAGCATTTCATATGAACAAAATTTGTAAACATTTATACCGTTGCTTGTTTTACATTACACAGTTACATACATATACATAAACTTATATATGCAAGTTCAAATAGCAGCAGCATCCAACTGTGGCACTTCTGATTCAGCTTGGGACCATTTTTTGCAGGTATTTCACTTACACATTTTTTCTACCAAATTAACTGAGCACTGCAAAACTTATTATCTTAATACTCATAGACAGTACAAAAAATGTATTTGAAATGACTTGGGGTTTTACAACAATTTATATCATCATCACAACACTGTACAATAATAATGTATGTTTTCCTAATATGCAGCCCTATATAAGCTACTAAGAAATTTTGAATTTGTTTTTTGATGCCATCAGTTCACTTTGGTCCTAACTGGTAGATCGTCAGTCCTGTCAAAATTAATCTCTGTTTCTCAAAACTGTTCAAAAAGCTATCTACAACAGGTAAGATATTAAATGTTTCCATAGAACCCCTCTTCATAATGACTAAACCATCCCTTTAATTAGCAGCCTGAAATCTTTCCTGTTGTTTAGTGCAGAGAAGCAATGCCCACACACTCGGCAGTCTCAAGTTACAGAACTCTGATGGGCTTTTCCCGACTAAAATAAGACCTCCGGCTGATGTCACTGCTCAGTGCAGGCTTACATGAACTGAGCTACATAAAGACAGGCATGCAGACTAACAAACAGATTGTTTTAAAAAGTGCCATACCTTCATCAGAACTGATTCTGAGAGTTTTTCTCTGTTCACAATCTTGATGGCCACCTTCTGCTGTGTTATACAGTGGACACCCAACTTCACTAGCCCTGAGAGGGGGTCGGAGGGAGGAACAAAGTGTTTAAACATCATAAATTCGATCCAGCATGAAAGCAGGAAATGACATAAATAATTCAAAAAGCTTTACTGACATTGTCACAAACTGCTTAAATAAAGAGCACTTGCTTAGGGGTGTGCAATGATGTCATATCCCTCACAAAATGAAAAGAAATGATATCTCTTTAGAATAGAAACAAGGCTAAAGGGCGATGAAGGTACTTACTGCAGTTCATAATAAAAAGAATCCTGAACAATGAATAAATCAAATGGTGCAGTTTAAAAGAGTTTAGTCTAGCAGTTTTGTAGACATATTAATGTGTTAATGTGTGCACTCAATGTAAACAAAGCACTCGGTTGAATTAATTGAAATGGACATGGAATTTTGAGTCACATGATTGGCCTATGTAAAGCTGACCGTAGTTGTAAGAAAGCAAATATGGTGGAATCGGACAAGTACAGAATATCGGAAAATCGTTTAGGTCGAAATATACTGTTGAAGTGAATCTGCTGCTAAATGTAAAAAAAGAAAAAGAGAATAAGTAAGACAACTGCTTCAACTTTTGCCACACTCTTTCAGACCTTTAACTTTACTGTTAAAGGCCTTGTGGAATTAGTGTTGATGTGAAGCACCTGGAGTTTTAGATTAAAGTAGGAAAGAGCTGAGCTCTAGGTGAGGAGAGACTGGACAGCGTGGGATTAGCTGCTCCTGCTCAGGCCTGTATTACCGCATAGCAAAATTTGTCTGGCCCAGTTCTGGCCCACACACTAAGTACTAACTTCAGGCCCTTTTGGTGGCACAGATGTGATTTGTGAGAGGTGGTCCATGCATTGGCTAGCACCACATAAACCAAACCACAACTGGGCCAGTTATGGAATGCCATATTAAAAACAGTGCTCTAATTGTCCAGGCCTGGCCCACATCTGGTTGACAAACCACTTGCAATGCCAGCAGTGCCAGCTTGGCACCAGAACTGGCCCATACCTGTCTGCTATGTGGGTTTTGTCTAGTACAGTGTTTTTCAAAGTGGGGGTCGGGGGGGTGCCTCAGAAAGCTGGAGATGTAGAATAAAAAAATGTAAAAATTAAAAAAACTTAAAACTGTTTTAAATCGTTTTCATAACGTCAAATTTGTTTTTCAATTATTATTTTAAAATAAAATTTATAATAATATATTGAAATGTTATTTAATGGAGCTTAAGTGAGGTTAAAGTTTTTTTTCTCTTCTTATCAAGTTTGTTAAAAAGTTGTTTTTTTCAGTAAGAATTTAAAACATGTTTATACAATTCTTATGTTAAACAAGTGTATTATTTAACAGTGTGTAAAAGTGAGAAAAATATTTAAAATGTGGATGTTTCTTTACATATTTTGTAGCATTGTTTGTGGGTTTGTGGGGGGACAGCTAGAAGCTAATGCTGTTTGGTGGGCCATGGCTAGCCTAGTAGAATGTAAAGAAATGACATTATGCTCTAAAATAAATGTTGCCACTTTACTGTAATGACTGTAAGTTAATTTGGAGGTCCTCTACCTGTCTGTCCCTTCCCAAGGGTCTTCTCCAGCCGGTAGGGCCCCACAAACTGGCTGGACTGGCCCACGGTGAGCTCTTTGCTGCTCATCCTTCCAAAGATGAAATTTTGACTCCTGAAATGAGGCAAACTACGACTGTAAGGAGCATCACAGGCTGGAGAGGAAGAGGAAGGGGAGGGAGGGATGAGTCGTGATCAGGTCCTTGCACTTGTCTAAGATGGGAAGGAGGATCAATCCAGGCTTCTTCAACAATCTGATTCCCTCTACCACAGCCAGGTGAGAAGGAGGAGGGAGAGAAAAGCTGAATGAGAGGAATGTGAGAGTGAGAGCTCACCTGAGGCCCTCTGACCGGCTCAGTTTTAAATCTGATTGGCTTTAAGAGGAAGATCTCCTTCAAAGGAGCAGGAAGGCTGTAATGATTGATTTCTGTTAAGAGCAGAGTATCAAATAACACAAGTCAGGGAGGGGTCTGACTCAATCCATCCCCTGGATCCATATCAGGCACCCCTGTCCTAAAAGAAGCTTCTCATCATCATCATCATCATCCTCTTCTGGAGCTCCAGCATGGTTCCTGCACCGGCCGGGCGGCCGGGCCTCAGATTCTAATCTGCTGCTATCCCAGCAGCATCAGCAAAAAAAAGAATGGCTTTTCCGATATCCGGTGCACACTTTGGCTCACCCCCTTCACCTCCTCCCCTCTCTGGCCCTGCATCAAAAAACAGGAGGAAGAGGAACGTTAAAAAGGAGGAGAAGAAAAAGGCCAATGTCTTCCCTCCGGACAGGACAGCTGCAGTGGGGAGTGGGGTGCTCCCTGAGCCGGAGGAGGACCATTCGGTTCGGGTTCTAGAAACAACAACAAGCATCCTCAGCTGGCGACTCCCCGTTCTCCCTCTCCCTCCCTCGCTCCCCCTCCCGGCCGGCTCACATCACAGCCTCCCTCCGACAGCCGGCGCCGAAGCGCAAATAAGCTGAACTAACCTGTTTTTCCTGCGAACACAGGGGTTGGTTCAGGAGTCTATAAGAGCTGCTCCTCGCGCTGGGAATGTTCCGCCGGAAAGCCTTCCTCTCCCCTCACACTCCTCCTCTGCATCTTCTCCGCTTCCTGCTCCCCATCGGAGCAGGATGCATCAGCATCCGGGTTCCTCAGTTCCAGCCCCACCCTTCTGCCTGGAGCTTTTTTTTTTTTTTTTAAACTTATCCATCTGTAAAATATATAAATAAAAAAAATGAATAAATAATATCAACGATCTATTCGAATTGTATTAGATAAATTAGACCATATTAAATAGAATGTTTTTTTTTTTTTATTTTTGTTTTACTTTATTTTATTTGTGTGTTCGTGTCTTACAAAAAGAGCAAGGTGACCTCCCTCCACTAAAAACAGATGTATCTGTCTCATTCAAAGTGACTCTGTAAAAATAATCAGCATCATTTAAATAAATTAGGTGTCATTTCATTCAGTCGTTCATTTGTAATAAATATGGAGGACCAAAACTGACATAATTAAAAATAAAAGCAGAAATATATAAATGGCCCAATTAAAATGCACGGATTCATTAAAAAAATAGAGAACTTTATACTCATGTTTTAGAAATTAATTGACCTTCATATTTATTTATTTTTTCAGCGTAGTTCCAATAAATGATATAATTTAGCACATAATTTTAATTTTATTGTTTTGAAATATCCCTAGTTGGGCATTTATAAACAGTATATCTAAGATACTTATAAGAAGTAGAATAAAAAATAAAGATAATCAAAAGTAATATTAAATTTATTGTCAACATTAAATAAATAAACACCATTTATTTATTTATTAAAAGTCAAATGACTTTTCTGCTTTAAAAATTATCATTCTTCCTGATAAGTCAGCATGCAAATACCCATCTCTTTTTTGGGGACTTTTATTGTAACGTATTTAAATTTGCATGTAGACCCTGTTTCACATAGTTTATTAGTTTATGTAAAAATTAGATTTTTGGGGTTTTAAGTATGTTAAGAGCTTGTGCCAGCCAACTTTGAAATTGGTCTGTGTTTAAGACAGTTTCTTCGAACTCCACAGTGGCTGTGTCTCAATTCAGGGTGTGGGTCCTCATGAGTGCGCATTTGTCGGCCGCATACGTCACTGCCCCGCGCCGAGTACTGTCCCAATTCGAAGGCTC
>JARVJO010000096.1:1852155-1871335 GCA_031762555.1 Cynodonichthys magdalenae | reverse complement strand
AAAGCCTTTGAGAGAAATCCAGTGGATTCCTGCAATTATTCAGACATACCATTTTTGAATATCGCAATTTTTCTACAGTATGTCAACGGCATGATGTCTGAATTCGCCACACCACCATAACCACACCTTTAACCAAAAAGTGTTTGTGCTTAAAAGCAAGTGAGATCGACTTATTATCTGTGTTCTGACACAATTTGTTGCTGATTAGGTCAAGAGGGTCAGAGGTGGAGTTTTACAAACTAAATAGATAACTTCCTGTTGTTAGGGGCCAGGGTTTTGACAATTTCATATGACCACATGGCATGCAACATGGATGACTCATACCAAATTTGGAAGTGAAAGTTACAACTGTCTGAAAATGCAACAGACAGATGGAGAGCATTTCTAAGTCCCCAGCCGAGCTTCTTCTGCAAAGTGATTAAACTTTACCTTAGAAATAGGGTTGGAAATTTGACTGGGTAAAGTTTGGAATAAAGTTGCTATTTTTTCACGTCAAAAGAAGCCTTTAGTTAATTCACAAGTCACTTTGCATGTTGCTTTTTCACACAAGAACAATTTTAATGTATAAATGTTGTATATCTATGACATGTACAGTTCAGTTTAACAAATGTAAATTTACTGAAACAAAGCGCGTGTACATAAAATTTGCATGAAAACACCATCTGTGAAGATTACTATTTTACATTTTTCATTTAACAGTGAATACCTATTGTTAAATCTCTCAACTATATTATTGACTACTTTTATAATTGCATTTGATTTAGTGTAGGGCGTTATCAAAAGTCAGCTTCATAAACTTGATAGACTTGAAGTCTCGTGAGACCGTCAACCAAAGTTGGCATAGAACAATCCTCCAGTCAAATCATTCACTTGTATAGAATTTGTTAGGAGTGAGTCTTTACTTTCTAAAGCACAACTGGCATCTCAGGTAGATACTGCAGAAGTGACCTTGTCCAGTCCTCTAATCTTACTTATTCTTTAAAAAGACAAGGACCCAGTGGGTCCAGGTAGCTTCAGTTATTATGTGGCTAAGCATTGTCTTGGTGAAATAAGCTGGATCTCTGAAAAAGACGTGGTTTGGATGGCAGCATATGTTGCTCCAAAACCTATATAGCTTTTACCATTAATAGTGCCTTCACAGATGTACAACTTATCCATGCCATGGGCACCAATACACCCCCATAACATCAGAGAGGCTGGCTTTTGAACTTTATGCTGATAACAATCCAGACAGTCCTTTTCCTCTTTGACTAAACATACATTATTTCCAAAAACAATCTGAAATGTGGACTCGTCAGGCAGGCCATATGATATTTTTCCCCTTTGTATCAGTCAATCTTACCCCAGATTTGCGCTGTTTGTTTGTACCCCAATTAATTTGTACGCTCAGCTCCGCTCTGGTGCGACGCACAGAGGGAGCGTGTGCAGGAAGGAGATCCTGCGATAAATCCAGCGATAAATGTAGAAGTCAGAGCAAATACTAATTAATTCTGTGAAAGACAAACTCCAAACGCAGCTGAAAACATAGATGTAAAGGCTTTTGATATCTATGGTTGAAACTGTATTGCTGTCGTCTTTTTGAAACTTCTGATTTCAAAATAAAATCCATGTGTATCGCGTGTGTACACATATGCTGCACTCTACATGTTGCCATCTGCTCCCCAAACATAACGATACATTCTGACAGCTTGTGTGTAGAAATATATCCATATATTTATTAATATAGCTGTGATTTCGGCAAAATAAGTCTGCCAGCGGTGACTTATTTTGAAAATACGGATGTTGTGCTTGTTCTTTTTCCTGTAGGAGCGATGTGATCTATGTTGATTGACTCCGGAGCAGCTCCGGCATCTGGCAAAAATAGGATCAAATCTAATTTTGGCGGATTGCCGTCCGCTCACCGCCGCCGTGCGGAGCCAATGTAAATACTTTCATTGATTGTGATGGTTGTGTATTTGCTGCGGAGGTCGGACCGCAGTGGAACGGAGATGCATGTAGTGAATAGTAAATTCGCCTTTAGATGAGCTTAGGCCTCAACTTTCCTATTCGTTTGTTGCCTCTGTCCCGGCTTCATTGGAATGTGTTGCAGGAATCAAATTCTAAATGAGTGAATATTTGTAAAAAACTGATACATTTTATCCATTTGAACATTAAATATCTTGTCTTTGTAGTGTGTTCAATTATAGTTTGAAAAGGATTTGCAAATCATTGTATTCTGTTTTTATTTAAGCTTTACACAATGTCCCACCTCTTTGGAATTGGGTTAAAATGTTTCATGCAATGCAACAGTAGGTACAAAGGGTCAGATTTCCTCCTTTTTAGGTTATTTGGTGGCACAAACAAGGACCCCTTGTCCCTGCTGTTGTTCACACTTGTGATGGAACTGTTAGCAGTGGCAATAAGGAAAGATGTGAGAATCAAGGAAGTGGAAGCTAGAGGGAGTGAACACAAGTTTTTTATATGCAGATGACATTCTTTGTCATCAGATCCAGCTTCCTGTACTCAGGTTCTTCTGGATGAAGTAGACTTGTTTTCTCAAATTTCAGGTAACAACCTCAATTGGCATAAATCAGAGGCCATGGCTGTATCTGAGATATGTCATCCAGCTATGGTGAGTGCTGGACATTTTAAGTGGCTCTCATCTGGTATAAAATATTTAGGGGTCAGATTGTGTGCCAATATATTAGATATAATGCACATTAATAGGACCCCCCTCCCCTCCTTGAAAATGTTTGTAAACACACCCCAGAATTCCCCACAATGTTTTATAATTGTTATTTTACACCTAGTCGTCTTTTTAAAATGGGTGTATTGGAGAATAGTTTGTTCTGAGTCATAAAGGTACTTTTAGTCATTCAATGTGGGCCTGTCCTTTTTATTGCCTTTTTGGCAAAAGATAATCGAAACAATGGGAAATGGCTCAACACATCTGTCCCTGAGTCTGTTCAATTTTGTCTCGTAGAAAACAGGTCATGTCTGCCTAACATTTCTCAACATGAATTTATTTTGGTTCTATTTCAGCTGCTAAGGTTATACTTAATAAGTGGAAAAACCAAAATGGACAGGGAATGGATTAAAACTATGACTTAGACTGCATCTTTTAAATTAATGATAGCCAGATTACATGACAGGACTTATATATGCTATGATATATGATAATTTTTTTTAAATAAAAGAAGAATAGTCCTAATGAGGTTTACAATTATTCATACTTTGTTTTGAAGGCATATGATGCTTTGTTTAGTTTTAGTCTGTGCTGTTGTATTTTTGTTGGTTTTGTTTATGTTCTTTAATGATTCAATAGATATTTAAATTAAAATAAAAAAGTAACATAAACTGTAAAAAAAAAAGCACAAAGTCAGTACTAGGAAAGCTTTAGTTCCCTCTAGTGTTCATTCTGTGATGTTGCTGAACAAAGGCTTGAAAAAATGATCTAAAATTACATTTACATAGAATAACTTGATTATTAAAAAAATGTACAGAACGAGTTTACAAAACAGCACAAATGTATTTCGCAAACATGAGTGCTTTACCAAACTTTTTTTAATAAAAAAAATGTTTTCATTATATTTTAACCTGTGTATCATAGAAGTAAGCTCTTAAAACTCAGCCAGGCTTAATGTCAAAGAAGAATACAGACTGACATTGAGCAGTTGAGACACCTCAATAGTTCAGCCATTTTAAATTTGGCTTTGTGTAGAAATTATAACCATATTACATCTACAATATACCTCTTTGAATGACCTCAGTTTGCAGAAACCAAGTAAATAATTCAGACATGACTGATAAGCTAGAGAGTGGTCCGAACATATGAGTACAACACACACCAGGTCACGAAACGAAACAATTGAGCAGCCAATCATATCATTACTGTTATTCTTTTTAAAAAGTGTGAGGCACCTACCAACTGTTATTTATACCTGAGCTGCAGTCTGCAGTCAAAGCTTCGTGTTTGTCATTTTAAACTAATTATATATTACACTATACCAGTTTTTTACACAGAGAACATGAGTGTGTTGCTTTGAATTTACTTAACTCAGTTAAGTGGAACGGGTTGACATAACATGGTTAAGTAAGTCCAACATTTCATTTTTAGAGTGTACACATTCAGATTCGGTCTGAGCAATTCAAATTCAGTTCCGGCTGGCACATATTTCTGCCCATAAAAAAACCTCTCTATTGACTGTTTCATGACGAACTATACAGTTATACCTGCAGCTATTTTTGTGGGAAAAAAAACACAACTAAAGACTGTGATTTATGTCTTTGAATAAACATGCT
The DNA here is from genome assembly GCA_031762555.1 of Cynodonichthys magdalenae. NCBI lineage: Eukaryota > Metazoa > Chordata > Actinopteri > Cyprinodontiformes > Rivulidae > Cynodonichthys > Cynodonichthys magdalenae. Next base: position 1,867,054 of record JARVJO010000096.1, on the reverse strand, counting down.
GGTATGAGAATGTGTTGTAAGTTAATGAGAATGAATGTGTGTGCACACTTCCTGTCAACATTAAACAGGAGAGAAGTTCAGAGGCTGTAACATTTGTTTACATCACTGCCCTCTTCTGGCCTTAAGATAGAATAGATTTTGAGAACAGATTTTGATCTGGAAATTTACAGAGTAGAGTGTATACTTTGTTTCTACAGTGAAATATCCCTGTATGTACTGTGTATTGGTTAGTACTGTTACCTTATAGGTGGAACATCACATGTTGAAATCTCAGCTGCAGTCCTTCAGTGCAGATTTTGCAGTTTTCCCTTATTTTGTCATGAAACAAGTAGAGGATTTGGACACTTGAAAATAACTAATTTGTAATTATAAATGGAATATTTTGTTATAATAGTGCAAATATTCAAATAGCTTGTAAACTATACAAGTTTGAATAGTTTATGGTCTTGATAAGTGACATTTTTCTGTTTATGACATTATTGCTGCTTTTTTTCTGAAAGAATATTAAAGCGGAAACAAGTGAGATATCTTCACTGCCAGAACATCTGCTCACTTCTACTCACTGAAGTGAGCAGATGTGAGCACTCTAACAGGCTGCACAAGAACATGATGTGTTCACTTAAACCACACATTATTGTGTGTCGACTGATTAAAAAACATACATAGCAGTGTCTGTGAAACTGGAACTTGTGACTAACTCTCAACTACAGAGGAAAGTGAGATATTACTTCTAAATTGTTTTCTTTTTAAGTTGGAGAGCTAGAAGGCAAACAGCTCATCAACCTACAAACCAATAACTGGATGAATAAATTCACGTCATTGCATGTTTATAGTTTGTATAACAATAGAACAGAAACTGTTTTTATATCAATTATTTTATACTTTATTTCCATTTATATGTTTACATCTCAAGTTAACAGGTTAAATCACAGCCTATTGGCCCTTCTGGATTGTCATTGTACTGCAAATCAGCTGTAGAGGGTGAAAGGACATGGCACTAAGCTTGAGGGACACCAGATAGGACTAAAAACACAGGAAAAACAGGATAAATTTGTTGTTACTGCTGTCAGATTCCACACTCAGCTCAATCAATACAATGTATTTCCCAATATTTTTGTCATCCTTGCTGTTATCATTCAGTCCAGTGCTGGTGTGCAGAAGGGAATGCTGGGAACTTGGAGAACTCATCAAGTGCATTGGACCTGAAAGAGAAAAAGAGAGATGAGGGTCAGAAGGGCAGAGAAAGTCCTGGTGCAATTACATTTGTTTCAGACATTCTGTGGGAAAACTTAGGTTAGATATGACACACTTCCTTATGGTGCCCGTAAGGTGACATTGTATTTAAAAAATGTAATGTGTGACCACAAGATAACAATAATACTAATAATAATAACTATTATTAACTCTTAATGTAGTGGAAGATGACTATAATTTTATTCTCTATTGTCCTTTGTATTCAGATTTAAGCTTTTCTCTATTTGAATGTATAAATAGACATAATGCGGATGCATTTTGAAATGTAAGTAGGATTTATGATAGGGACATTTTTGCATTTGTTAGTTTTGTTTGTAAAGCTTGGGAAGGATGACAGCATGCTCTGTACCCCTAATGAGTTTCTGATTGTGATGATGATATTTTTGTGGGGCTTGTGATATGAATGTAACCATCTTGTTATGTATGTTTATTTTTTATATGTGGAGTGTCTTATAAGCCCATGAGGGCTGGGCACCAGAGGGTGCATGACACTTAAATAAAATCACCCAATCAATCAATCAATCAATCAATCAATCAATCAATCAATCAATCAATCAATCAATCAATCAATCAACCAATCAGTAATTATTATCATTATTATTTTGTGTGTGTGTATGTGTTTATTCTAAATGGTTCAACCTTCATAGTATGAGATGAAAATGAATGGGTGTTTGTCAGGAAACCGATTTTTTACTGTGTTCCTGAACGCAACATAACTCCGACTCCTGCAGAGGCTCGGTGTGAAAGAGGAGCCTGTCTCGAGTGTTGACCTTCAACATATAATGCTAAAAATTACTTCATGTCACCACAAGTGACTGAAGCTAAATTTAAGCTAAATTTAAACTGATTCAAACTTCCATGTTAACGATCATCAGTCTCTGAATGGAAATGGCTTCAATAATTATCTTGAGGCCATGAAATAACAACTTGTGGCCTCAAGAACTTTTTTTATCCAATGACACCGGTTAGGCTCCGTACTTCCTAGCTAGAAACACTTATTTCTATATGTGTGTGTGTGTGTTTTATTTTTTTGGACAGGTTATGAACCTTTGCCTGTTGTGGACAGTCTTATGAGGGGCTCATTAAAACTGAAGGCTAGTTTGTGCAGCTGTAAGCCCAAAGTAGATTTTTATTGTTCAGAGCATCTCCAATTTCAAGTTAGCTTTTACCCCTGCACCTGCACCCCCCTTCAAACCACCTGTCTTGTCTGCCCAAACCGTAAACATTTGGGTCTTCAAAAGAATGTCCCTGAAGTATAAATGGAGAAAATAAAAACAGAGAAGGTATCAGATTTGCAAACCCTACAAGGCAGCATGCTTTACTGTTCAGTTTCTCTCTAATTCACAGCTTCATGCATTATGGCTAAAACAGCTCTTTTGTGAACCAGACTAATGACAGTGAGCCAGGCTAACCGCTTAATTGGAGCTCCACATCCTGGGGGAGGAGCTAAACCCACTGTGCCTAAGTGCATATCAGGCATAATAATAGTAGATAAGGGCCAACCAGGAGGTACGGGGCGGGGGGCAGTAAGAAGCCAGTGAGTCTGACAACTGATAATAACGGCCATTTAATGATTGACATTTGAAGTAGGTTTCATATCTACTCAACACTTCAATCATTAATTATCAATTACATAACTTACTTCTAATAGTGTGTGTTGGAGGGTGGGGAGGCATAGAGTTTGGTGGGCAAGTTTTTAATTGTTTGTTGATTGCTTTTTGATTCATTAATGTTGGAAGTTATTGCTATTTATTGGTGTTATGTGTTTATTGTCTGAAGGAACTACAAATGCAAATTAGATTAAGGATAAACTGGGTGTAATGCATCAATTGTTTTTCCAGTAAAAATCGGCAAATCCTTTATTATTTTTAAAAACAATCTTAGGAAATATCTAAAATGTTTTGTTTTTTTAGTTTCATTGATGTTGGATGTTTTCTAATTTATTGTTTGTATTTGTTTATTGTCTGGAGGGACTATAGGCATAAATTAGCCTAAGGCTAAATCGGGTGCAATGCATCAAATGTTTTTACATTTATGTTTTAAATGCACACTGTCCTGATTAAATCAAATGAACAAGGTTTGATCGAAACAGCTATAATTTCATCCCTTTTCAATAAAAGTTGATTTTACCCTGAAAGGTTTTGATAATGCGTTCTAGATTTAATTTTGTCTGCCATTATTTTTATGCTTCATATAAAAACATTTCAAGTTGTCAGGCTCCAACCTGCCTGGCTGAGTATCTCAGATATCTGTAATGTTCTTACATTTTTGTTTGGACTCCTCATGATGTCCCCTCAGCAGCACTCTTCACACATGCAGTGAAAGCCTCCATCAGGTCTTTGCAGCCCTCGACTCCCTTCTCTGCGACACTGGAAGAAACATTTAAACAAGTCAGAATTGAACTGATTTAACCAATAATTTAAAACATTCAACTTCTCAGCCAGGCTCAATGGCCCGGCTGTGCCAGAGTCCAACAGAATCTGTTTACAAAACAGAGGCTTGTTTCATGTTTCAACAGAGTGGGAGGGCAGACATGAAACAGGAGCAAAAACATGTTCAGAGAAAACAAGGGAGAATTTAAGGATAAAATAATAAGAGATGAGCATGAGATTTCATGTTTGCAAATTAATGTGGGCCTCCCAATCAGGGGAAAACACAGCCACTGTTATAAAGCAATAGGGTGATGGAGCAAGAGAGGGAGGGTAACAGAAAAGCTATACAAACATTTGTCTGATGGGACACAGTGATTAAAGGATGTAAAGCAAAAGTTATGTTTCAGGACTGTAAACTTGCACCTCCTTTTGCTTCGTCAGTTGTGATTTTACTCTCAGTCCCTCCCTCATTGACGCTAGAAGCATCAGTGTTTCTCAGCTCCTCCTGTCGCTCATTTCAGTGACAGCTCTAAGACTCATGTCATACAGGAATGATTCAGAATGGTCTTTATTTCTAATTTGTGTCAGCAATATTTACCTGCCACAGTATTCAGTGCTTGAACGAATGTTCTTCTTCGATACAATTTTTTTATAAATAAAATATCTGGCTAGAAATATAAAAAATAAAAAAGGTTTTCTTGCAAAGTCCAGCGAGAAATTCCATAAATGCTCATTTTAGTTTGGTTCAGAGAGTTACTGTTAATACCGAGGCTTTCTGGTTTGGCTGAAAATCTTTTGTTTCTTCCCAATGCTTCAGAAAATCACATACAAAAATACAAACCATGTGGCTTTATTGGGTATGGTGACAGTACATCCTACAGTGTACACAAAATTTTGAAACGTTTTCCCATAGATAGATCCATCAGATTTAGTGAAACAAGTGAGAAAACCCAAACCTCTTTGGAACTCTTTAGCTCAGATAGACATCAGTAAAAAATCAATTTAGACAAATCACAGAAAGTTGGATTTCTCACGCCTGAAGTGGCATTTTGATAAGTTTAAGTTTAAACTTTTGGGATGTTTTACTAAATTATGTTTAACTTAAAATGTGTTGATGGCACAAAGTCTAAGCTAAACCAGTTATTCTTATTCCAAAACATTTTTACAATTCTTTTGCAATTCAAACATCAAGTTGTGAGGTTTTTTTTGTCTTATTTCAGCCACTTCAGGTTTAAGACTTCTTTCACAGCAATCTGTTTTTTGAACACAGAGACTGTTTGAGGCCTAATCCCTACTCTTTTTATAACTGTCATGAGGACTGAGTGAGGCAGAGACAAATACAGTTTATAATATTAAAACGTTGGTATTTTGTCAGTTTATTACAAAAAAGTCCCAAAATTACTGTTGGACTTTAGAGGAAAACATTTATGTTTGTGGGAAATTTAAAAACGTAATTTTTGGCCATTTTATAAGTTCTCGTATTCTGATTCCTTTTTTTTTTTTTCACTAGGACTGATCACAGTTCTTCAGTTAACTAATAAATATATTCATAGATTCATTGTCCTTTTAAAATCCACACATTCATTTATTTATTTAAATGTACATTACAAGCAGTGCCGCTGGGCTTATTTGACACTGATAATGGCCTCTGGTAGAGATTAGAAGTACAAAAAGGTGTTAGTTCATATTTTTCCTTGTCTAAACACTAGTGTTTTTATTAACAAGACATTTTCAGTTTCAATTCTAATTTTAGGAACTTCATGTAGTGGCCTTTTGTAATCTGAAACACTGAAGCTTCAGTCAGGGGCAGAACCCACTAAGTCGGCAGTAAAAAGATACACAAAACCAAATGCTGTATGTATAATTATAAACCCTTTGCATAAAATCTGACCTCTATGAACATAGTGTCAAAATGTTGTATGAATGTGTGTGGATCCACGCACAGCTGCTTCAGGACAAAGTTATCTAATAATAAAAGAGGTAATAGTTAGTTTTATTTTCAGTTTTTTAACAGAATGATGTGCAGAGCTCCACAACTCGCTCTCTGCTGCGTTGTGCGTTTGCATCGAGCCTCAGGGATGATGTAACACACAGCTGGCTGCAACAGATTATCACTCAGCACTATTCTTTGCCAGGAAGAGAGGAACAACTACAGAAGTTGTCTGGTATTCATTGTACAGGAGCACGTGCTTGGTCAGTGTTGTTTTTGGCGCAGTCCTTCAATGATCCAACATCAGAGCTTCAGGATGCCCCAGGATGTTTGCAGATAACACCATTTTTACACCCTGACACACAAACCTATTCCTCCTGTTCTAAATCCTGAAGAAGGAAAAGGAACATAATGTTCTATCAAGTCAAAAGCATTCCAGTTTTCCCAATCTCTCATGTGTTGCCTTTTATATTGAATGACTCTCATGGAGTCATCTAGTTTAACAACAGTGCTGCATGTTAGTGATTGTGGGGATTACAGACCACAACAGTGTGGTCAGTACAAAGGTGATGACACTATCATCACCAAAGCCACTGAGCAATCTCCTAAGGGAAACTACTTGAAGGGGGGTCTTGTTACAGGGTCAAGGGGCAAAGCTGAGTTGTCATGGCAACATGGAACAAAGGTTTCCAGTCCAATCTCTAAATTTAGGCCATGCATAATCTCTATAAGTCCTTTTCTAAGTACAAAACCAACCTCAAACTGTCGCATAATTGTTTCATCCTGATGCAGTTAAACCAGTATGTTCTGGTCTGACTGACTGACGGTCTGATTGGACTGAAAGATCAATATCACCAGTAAGTGAATGTTAAATGATTTAGGATGGTTTAGGTATAACAGCCCTGTGAGATGAACATGCACAGTGTTGAGCAGGTGCAGCAGAAAAAGATAAGGCAAAACATTAAGCCTGATTGATGGTCAGTGAGAAGGCCCAGTCTTGCTTACATGGGTGCATGACAAAAAGTATATAGTTTGCATCTCTTACCACCTGCTGAGACTCCATCTTGTGCATCGTCCCAGTCAGAAGTAGTTCTCATAGCACTGTGTGTTGAGCATTGTGTGACTGGTCAGAACTTTGTTTTTTGTGTTTGTTTATGTCAAGTAGCTGCAGTGAGCTGATCTCTGCTTCTGCTGGCTAAGACTGTGAGAAAATACTTCCAACATTACAACTGTTCCAGTAACAACGATTTAAAAAAAGTCAAATAACCTATAAAGATTGTAAAGGTTATTATGGCACCCACACACATCATGAAGGTTCCAAGCATTACAGAACTCCATGATATCAGCACCTGCAGTCTTGAAACAAGTACTGCTTCATCAATCTCTGTCTTTCACCAACTGGGTTGCATAGTTCACATGGGACGGTTCACTGACCTATGTGTAAGCTGCCATAATCAGGACGCATAAATGGACGACAAGGGGTATTGTATTGTGTTCATTGATGAATTCCTGTTCTGCAGTACCACAGATAGTCTAGTCTTTGTGTGCATGTACAATGGACCCTAGAGACTATAACCAAACATATGGGTGAGCCATTTGGTTTAGGAGATCTTGATGAAGTAGTGTAATGTGCTATGTATTGTCATCAATGCATGTTCCCATGCAATGACGAAATTTGTGCTCTGCATTTGACCCATCACACATGAGATACACCCAAGTAGAGCAGCAGGCAGCTATGTAAGTGCCCGTGGAGCTTAGGAACTAGGTGTCTTGCTCAAGGACACCATGACATGCGGGCTTGGCAGGGGAATGAATCTGTGATTTTCTGGTCCCAAGTTCACCATTGCACCACAGCCACCCCAATGGCAACATTATTGACATTCTGCGTCCACATGTCTTACCCTATAGACAGAACCCTGATAAGGTCTTTTACAAGAATTCACCACAGCACATGTCTTTTGACTGCTCTCATCCTATTGAGGTCCTCTATGGCCAGCCAGGTCCCCTAGTCTTTTCTGAAGCAAAGAAGTGAGATCAGCTCAGACATCAACTTCAACCCAGGATTGATCTGCCAGATCTTGAGGGCCAGTTACAATAGCTGTGGGTTGACTAGAGAGGATACAGTGGCTGCATGACTCTAATCTGCGCCAAACTATTGGTTGTACTCAGACCTGAGGGAGTGTCACATCCATCCATCCGTCCATCCATCCACCCTTCCATCCATCCATCCATTCATTCTTCCATCCATCCATCTGTCCATCCATCCTTCCATCTATCCATTTGTCCATCCATCCTTCCATCTATCCATCTGTCCGTCCATCCTTCCATCCATCCATTCATCCCTCCGTCCATCCCTCCGTCCATCCTTCCATCCATCCATCCATCCATTCATCCCTCCGTCCATCCATCCTTCCATCCATCCATTAGCTTTCACCCACTTCTTCTTTTCAGGTTCACAGGGTCACTGGTGCCCATATCCAGCAGTCACTGTGCAAGGGGCAGGGTACACCCTGGACAGGTCATAAGTCTAAGTGACTACTAACATGAAACCAGCAATGTGAACATATACCCTTGTATTTAGATGATCTGGTATTTCAATTATTGCAGTACACGAACCTCAATACATTTATTTCAGATTATTGTTCACAGGATGAATGCTTCCGAGTATAAAGATTTGTACATTACATTTATTTATTTATTTTGAATTAATTTTGTCTGCCTATCTGATGTTTGCTTGCTGTCTATACATTTTTGATACTATTGATGATTGTACAGCACCTTGTAACTTACTTATTTATAGCAAAGATTTGAATCTATATTAATACAAATCTTCAAACTATTCACAGGTGAGGTAAATGAAATGCATATAACATTATGCTGCTATTTATAACTGGTATGGTTTGGTGAACTGAAGGGGAGAAGGCTGGCATCAGAACAGAATGTCACTCAGATTCCTGAGCTCTGCATCTTGAAAACCAATCACCAAGAATCTACAAGCCTGTCTGTACATACAGGCAGTTAGCAATGCAGTAGATGGTTATTGTGGGTATCTGGGTACCACAAGAAAAAATTGGATATTTACAGCACTGGACTATAATCAGTATGTGAAATGATAAGCTTGCATGGATACACAGGACACATGTCCACATGATTCATAAAGTTTACCAGTAATTCTCTTTCAAAACTTTTATTCTTGCCCAATAAAAAAATCTTATCTATTAAAATGCTACTATAGTTGAAATATTAGCAGAACTCTTGAATCTTGAATAGGCAAGGTTTGTTTACTGTAGAAGGAAAATACATGTATATAAGTAATTTCCTTTCGGTAAACTAAATTTTAATGATAATTTAATACTTGTATTTTTTGCAAAATTTAGAAAAAACAGTTAGTGAACACTCATGCTTAAGTAATTATTGTGAAATATTTTAGTTTTCATTTTGTTAAAGACTCTATTTTCATTTAACCCCTGACTTCACTGTAGAAATGACAAACACAAAATATACGATAAAAAATTATTTTAAAATATTTTAATTATCTGCCTTAAAGAGGAAAATATGAAAATATATCTAACACAGAGTTGTTCTGCGACACAAATACTTGTTTTCTTAGTACAACAACCTAAATCCATGGAGGACTTTATGCTGTACATTTCTGGCTGGGTGTGAATGTGTGGCCTTTGCTTATTTAGCTGACTTGAGTTAAAATAAACAGGTATCAATAGAACAGTAATGTGATCTATGGAACATGTTATAGTGCCCATAGATAGAATTTCTTTCATGCTATGTCCATAACTTGTACAAGCTATAAATACTCTTTGGTTTTCAGTATCTATTACACACAGTGAGGTCCAGTTGAATCTATAGTTGCTTTGAAGTTGCTAGGAGTGAAAAAAAGGACATTCAGATGTGACCATGGATATGTTCTGTTTACCACTTGACATGTATAAAAAATCTGGAAACACCTGTGAATTTTCAACATGAAAGAAACCAACTTCGTGTACAGCAGGGAACAAAGGAGATTAGAATGTGAAACTATGTCCAAACTAAAGAATTACCCATTTTACACCACTAGGTGACAAGAATGCCCACAGTAACAATTAGAACATATCAAAACAGAGTGGAGAAACATTAGATTAAAGTGCTACTCTGTATGACTATATATATGTTACAGAAGTTATTATCTGTTAGCCAATTTAACAATTATGTGATTAGATCAGCTTAATAAAGCTTATTTTAAATCAAAATTTATACTTTTTAGCTTCAGTTCTGGTCACATCACATTCACATTGTGGTAAACATGATAAAACCTGCTTACTTTTGAAATGAGACACGTTTTCCTGTTTCTCTTCTGGTATGTCCACACACAGCTTCCTACATTCTTTTAAACATTAGATAGCTTATATACACTCTAAAATCTTAATAATGTTTTATTTATTATCATTAATAGTTTTCATAATTTTTCCATAATCAGCCCTTATTGTTGGCTATTTTGCCAATATGAATATGAATAGACTCTTGACCAGTCTGGTTAGTGCTGCTGCTGCTGCAGTAGATCCCACGCTCATGTGGTCAAGACTCTTGCTGTTCTATATAACTCCATGGTCAGCTGGCCTCAGACTGCTCCTTGGTTTGCTTAGGGACCTTCAGTAAATTATCAAAAGGAACAACACTTAAGAAACAAAAATCAGTAGCTTTTAGGTCATGTGAGTAACACAGGATTAATGTCAAATAGTTGTTCTAAACAGGAAGGATGAGGCACACCTCTTTTACCTGATTTTAATACTTTTGACCCAAGTGTCCTGTTTGAAGAACTGATAAAGTCAAGCATCAGTTCTTGAGCTATTTCTTAAACTCTTGCTAACTTGTTCATATATTTACCCTGAAGTTTTCATACATTTGGTAGTAATTATTTTTACTTTATAATTAAAACGGCATTTGAATATTTAGCACTGAAACTCGTTTTTATACTGTATCTTACTTTACCACAAGGTATTAGTTATTGATGGAACAATGAAGTTGAAACAGTAAATTGTTAAAGACTCTATAAACGATAGACAGGTATTCTCTTAAAGATTACCACAACACTCTTTAATGCAATAAAAATTCTCACAAACTGTCCTCATAAAATGCAGATAATGGACACTTCAAATACCCTCCTAGCCTTGATCCAGTGGCCAGTAAAATGCGTTACTGATGTTCTATGATACAATTTTGTTTTGTTCTGGGAAAGGACCCCCCTCAGTCACCCCCCTTGCTCAATCACCACCTTGCTTTTGAAACTCAGCACTGGGCTTCACCCTATAAATGGTCACTCCATACAGTGAAACATGTAGAAAGTTTGTATTATTATCAGAAAGATTGATTGCAGCAGTTTGTCTAAAATTAAATGCTCCAACCTCAAAGTTCAATAGTGTGGACCTACACACAAACAAATGTGGAAGCTGCAGTTATGAATATATTTTTTTAGTTCCATAGGTTTGTATCTCAGTAATTCAGTCAGGCACATAAAACTGTTCAACCCTTTTTTTAATCTTATAGTGTCTGAAGGTAGAGAACAGAGAGAAATCTCTTTCTCAGCTTATATTGCTAATGTTAGTTAGCCTGGTCAATTAGCACAACAGTTAACGAATCGTACTGGTTTTCTGACTTGAAACTGGAACACAGTCAAAATGGGTTTAGAGTTGTTCCCAGTTCTGAGTTAAAACAAGTCTTTTTTTCCAACAAAAAATTAATTGATTAAATATCTGCTTTGACCACACTGTGTTTAAAAATATTTAAAAGTGTTAATGTAATGTTACTCATTACTCAGGCTTTTAATCTGATTTTACCAGGTCTTTAGCACACAGATACCTATTACCTGTGGCATTTTATTTGACAAAAATTTGTATGTTAATTTGATCAAAAAGGACTGAAGTTGTGCTGTTTTTTTTCAGAACTTGCTTTTCAAATCCTAAGAGAAAAGGAGACCATCCTGAAGCCTGCTGCAAATTTAATTAGCTAAAGCTCAATACAAATATCTGTAAAGTTGAAGCTCAGCACACTACATATACCTGGTTTTAGCCACAGCAAGGGTGCTTTGTTTACATGAAGGTTTTCCTGGTTAAAGATTTCACTTAAATTAGACAATAGGACTTGGTTCAAATATTAAAGTTCAAGGGCTACAAAGTGTAGTATGTTGGTTATTTTGTTGGGTCATTGTTTTTCTGATATTTAAACAAATGAAACATATGTTGAAAGATTTTATTTATCTGTGCTAGTAATGCTCGACTTATAAGCAAGTTCAGCTGACATCAGCTGCACATCAGTACCCACATACAAATAAAGCCATAATACAGCCTGCATCACAAATGAAAGTACTGTTTTTCTTGTGTTGTGCATCAAAATATCTTCAGGTGTAATTCTTAACCAGAATTTTAGGCACAGGGTCCTTTTTTCACAGAAACTGAGATGTACAGTGTCCTTAACACAAAAGTAAGTCAAGTTATTTATCAGGCTGGATAAAAACAACAAAAAAGTTTAAAGTTAGACAACAGCATCATTAAGGTCTTAAACACAAATTAGTCACTTGTAATACTTTTGATAAGGGGATCATCCACACCCCCCTCTGCGTATGGTCTTATCACAGATTCACACACCCACTTCCACACTATCAACACTTTGCAGTCTCTGAAGCAAATGAGACTACATTCACTCACTAAATTTAAAAAGAACCTTTTATGTGCAACTTTATTTCAACAAATGTAAAAAAAAGAAAAAATGAAACCAAATTTCTGTTGATTTGATTAAAAGTCTTGTAACTATTTACAAAAATGTTAAGTGTTTTTGCAAGATAATGTTTAGTAGTTTATTCATGTTCTTAAAAATCGTTTTAAAGACATAAAATATCCAAAAACCCATTGGTGTCCTTCATTATTGTTACAAGAGGCAAAAGAAGACATCAGGGAAAAATGGATCACGTTGCCGCAAAGTATTCTGGGGAAAGGGAGGCTAGTGACGTAAGCAGATTCCCAGCCTTCATCCATGCGAATGGACGAGCATCACACACCACCGGGCTGCCAAACATTGTTAACCCCTAAATCCTTCTCTCAGACATAGGATACATCCAAGTTTTTATAACCCTTGTCACCATTTAGCTGGGATGTCAAATTCTGTTACATTTCAGCTCACAAGCATGGTGGTTTTCGGCATGAGCCGCAGTGTTCGCTGATGTGACTCCATTTTATCGTGGTGCATTTTAGGATGCTGCTGTCCACAACCAACCAATCCATGTTGTGTAAATAGATTCGATTTTTGACCAATTCTATGCTCACTTATGATACCCTCTACTTTTGCATTTGTTGAAAATCTCTTTGAGGTATTACTCAAGCCCTTTGCAAAGATTTCAGGTTTTTGCTGAAGGCATTGTTAACTACATAAATACACGACAATAACTCGTAGGAGAAATTGAACCAAGACTCACCCGGATGACTTTTAGTGCCACAATGATGCAACTTTCTTACATCTCAAACAATGTCACCTACCATTTGTCCAGGTCTGCCTTGATGCTGGCACAAGCTACAGGGACGGGGGCCTCAGCGGGAGCAGCAGGGGTCTCAGAGTCCGACATGTCTGTAGTGCAGCTATGTGGTGTCAAAGGTGCAAGTTCTGTCCAATTCCTATCCTCCAGATGCCTTTGGATCCCAGAGCCAACGACAAAAAGAGAGACAGAGAGAGGAGATGAGTAAGTTGGTGGGAGGGGAGGGCAGGAGGAGGAGGGAGGAGATAAAACATGTGAGAGGGAAGCACACGTGTGTACATAGCAGTCAGGGGTTGGTGAAGAGGAGGAGAAGGGTGAAGGGGCAGTGCCCCAGAGCAAAGTACAGAAAGGAAGCGAACAAGGACAAACTTTGGGACTTAGGTAGTTGGGGTTCCTCATTCATAGAGATTCATCACATTGTTTGACACCACTACTATAAACACAGAGTTGAGGAAAAAAGGTTTCAAACTTGTATCTTTTTCATCTGTACAGTTTGTCTTCCTGTTTCTATGACAGTAGTTTTATTACTTATTTTACTGGTGTCTTGTACAGTGATTTGGTCAACTTCAGCTGCTATTAAATTTGCTTTGTACATAAAATTGAGTTGAGGTAATTTTTAGTCTTTGTTGTCACTCTGACTTGTTCTACACAAGAGTTTTTTACGTTTTTTTCTTGGAGTAAAAGTTTGCTGTCTGAAGGAAGTGTCAGCAGTTTACAAAGGGATAAACTGTCAAAGGATGATGGTCAAGTTGGGAAAGTGCAACTGAATTTACTGAAAGATGCTATCTAATGGTAGCTTTGTAGATGAGGCTGACACTTCTGGTATTTATTGTGATATTTACCACAAAGCTCAGTAAACAGCTATCAAAAGTCACTATTTAGGCTTTCACAAACAGTTTAAATATTTATACAAAGGGTCTATTGGAAACACAAAACCTCCCCATTTGAAGAAAAAAAATTGACTTAAACAGCAATAAGATATTTAATAAGATGATGATTTTTTTTACTATTTATATTTGTTTTGGCAACAATACATGAAAACAGCACATTCCAGGTAGTTACCAGTTACTTACCATTTACAACCTAGTACCTACATGGTATGTACTGGATTGAAATATATATTGCTACCTGTCTTTTAAATTATTATTTGTTTCAACTTTCTATATCAGAACAACATCTAAATGGGTTATTCTTCTAACACAATTACAAGATTGTTTTTCAAAATAAAACTGAGTAAAAAGACAGTTTCTAGGGTTAAAATATTTTGGGCTTCTTTTCCGTATTTTAAGCCAAAATGGAATCTATCAACATCATAGTTCACACACACACACCCACACACACACAAACATATAGCCCTTAGTCAATAAACTCAGTAGAGGTACAGCGTAGTTTGAATGGCTGGAGATAAAGTTAGAGAAGTCAGACTGTGCAAAGGAGAAACAGTGGGTATTTTGGTAGATTTTATATTATATTGGTATCATTTTGCATGGCGCTACTCTTCTAATCAGCCCTGTTCTTTTAGTCTCAGTTTCCACCATATCCACAGTCTGGCATTGTGAGCTTCATTCCCCTCCTCTGGTTCTCCTCTGTTTGTGTCTCCTCCAGTTTTGCTATTGTTGCTTTCTAGTTTCTGCCACAGTTTCTGCCATATGGACCTTACCACAGGGGCCGCGTTTCATTGGCTAATGCCCATTTCACGTCACAGCGCAGCTACCACGTGCGTGACCGTCTCACAAACACAAGCTGCAGCAGTAAACATACGCTAATCTACGTTGTGGACTAGCAGACCGGCAGAGAGTTTTTTCGTCAGCAAGCGATAAAGAATGG
>JARVJO010000096.1:1839170-1850096 GCA_031762555.1 Cynodonichthys magdalenae | reverse complement strand
GGACCCCTTTAACATTATTAGAGAGAAAAAAAAATTTTTTTTGCAATTTTTTCTACATTTGGGTTTTACAGGGTTAATCAGAACCAGTAGTTCAAACAACATAGTGTTGTTTGCTGTGAAGAAAACAGGCAGTCAAAGGAGATCTCCGGGTGAAACAAGCCATCCTTAAGTTGTGAAAACAGGAAAAAAAACATAAAAAGTTACAATATTAGTGTGACAAAATCTACAGTTTGGTACATTCTGAAAAAGAAAGAAAGCACAGGTGAACTCATTAATGCAGAAAGATGGATGCCCACGGAAGACAACAATGGTGGATGACCGCATATTTTCCATGGTGAAGACAAACCCCTTCACAACAACCAACCTTAAATGATGAGGGCTATATAAAATCTATCTCCACAAGACAAACAAATTGCAAATTCAGCCTGTGATCAATACCAGGTTCTCCACCATCTGACATTAACAACTTTAGTATGTTCTTTTAGTATGTTGTTGTTAAGAAAAAAACTATCCAGATAAATTGTGCCTTCTGGATTGAGTGAAATTAATTGTGATTGGATGAGAAGTATAAATATATACCATTCTGACACTGTATTAGTTTATACACAATCCATGACAGCTGCACGATACAAATCATGTCACACTCTAGCAAGAAACAGATATTTCAACCTTAAGAAAAATATTTTTTGGGGGAGGCTCCCTTCCAATTAATGTCCATTTGGAAAATCTAACCACTTATTTTTACTCAATACTTTTACTTTTAATACTTAAGTACATTTTATATCAGACATTTACTTTTGATACTTAAGTACAAAAATATCAGATACTTTAAGACTTTTACTCAAGTAATATTCTTAGAGGAGATTTTAACTTTTACCAAAGTCATTTTATGGTAAGATACTTGTACTTTTACTCAAGTATTATTTTTAGGTACTTTATACAACAATGTGTTTTGGAATCTGATGAAACCTTAATATTCTGTGGCAACAAAAAGCTGCCATTTTACACATTTCCACTAGATGTCACACGTGAGCTGTTGTCAACATCCAATCAATCCAAGCCTGCTTGCACTAAAAATAACTACAGTGGAAATGAACACATGGGCACAAAAACTTAGACTCAACCACAGGGGCCTATGGTGCACAAACCCCACCTCAAGGTGTGATGGATTACATACAAACCAATAGGATATCAGAATATACTTCTCTATACTCTTCATCAACCACAAATTCACTCTATCCCAAACTGCATATATCTAGGTATTTGTGTTTTTTTTATTTTTTAATAATGACAAGCCGAAATAAAAACAAACCTGAAACAAAACAAAAACAAAACAAAATATGCTTCAGGAGAAAGTACAGATAATTGCGTGGAAATGTAGAAAGTAGAAGTAAAAAGTCAGGTGAAAAATAATTAATCCAGTGACGTAGAGTATATGTAACCAAAATTTCTGCTTAAGTATGATAAAGTATTTGTACTTGACATATGTATATTTTTTGTCTTGTATAGACTAATTAGTTTACTAATGCTAAAGGTCTGAGTGAGTCCAATACCAGAATGTATTGTTACCATCCTAAAACAACTCCAGTTTCAGAAATCTCATTGTAACTTTTGCAGATTTTATTTTATAAAACTTTGTCCTTCTGCCAGTTTCATAATATGTAATCATACAGAATTACAGAATTATGAATTTCTACTGGAAGTACTCTAGTCTGCTACAGAAGTGCTATCATTATCTGTTAGCTGCTATTTACATTTGCAAATAATCACATAATTCTGAGTAAAAACTCTATATGTAAAACATGTTTGTGATGTAAATATGGTATAAAATTACAATTTAATTCAGTTTTTTGAATTCATTTATGATGGCAGCAATCAGCTACATTTGGACTAGCTGTTCAGACTGGTCAGATTTTAACTATTTCTCCAAACCGAGATCGACAAAGAGATTTCTTAGACAGGTTTTAATATTCTTTGTTAATAACTTTTTCACAAAACACCACTTTAAAATGGCTGGACAGATTTAAGAAGCTTATTGTATCTTTTCTAACATTTTATTGGCAAAAGGAAGGAACATAAAGAAGAAAACAGCAACTCTAAACAAATGTCATTCTTAAAACCAGAGAAAAAATTCCAAAACTAAACAAACATCCGAGGTGAATATTTTACATGCACGTGACTTTTGTAATTTAGATATTTCTCAATGATACTTTAGATAAAGTTTGATTTACTATTATCTGTTGCAACTGCTACACATGGGCACCAGTGATCTCCATGACCTGGAAAGGAAGTAACAGGTAAAGATAAAGGATGGAGGGATCAATGGACCTGTTGATGAAAACAAAAGAGCAAAAAAAATTGTCTGTTAGCATTAAATTTCATGAACGTCTGAATGAAATTTAATAATGCCCTTAATGGTAACAATCCATTTACCAGTCCATTTAACAAACATAAATACAGCTAACAGGTAAACTAAAGTTTGATAAGTTAGTAGATGAGAGTTATTGTCAACACATACTCTGAGCTCTTATTGATCCTGCAACTTTGTCATTAACTACTGGGATCATTGACAAGCCAAACGTTTCACTTTCAACACCTCATACACACTGTGAGCTGTCTGTTAGCCAAATATCTCATAGCAATATGCCACCAGGAGAATTTGGCAAAAAAAAATGTTTAAACCTTTAGAGAGTTGTCAAAAATCACAGTCCACACATGCAGTGGTGAGGAAACTAAAACACACTGAAAAGGCCAACAGGGCCAAAGACTTACACGATCACAAGTTATTTTCCAATCAAATTATTTAAAACTAATTAAGACTTCGCAGAAGTTGAGGCGAAAACTTATGCTTTTATTCATCTGTTCAATCAAGATCATGGACCAACTTTTTCCACCTCTGTGCCACACAAACAAATGGACATGCACAACATCCTGCTGCATCCATTCAATCCTCCTCCTCTATGTTTCTCATTAAAAACTGGTCCAAGCAAGTTCTGTACACTTAAACACTCATCCTACTGCTGCATAACCAAACCATTGGGACAGAGTAGGTATAAAATGCTGGCAAAATGGAGCAAAGAAGTGAAAAGGCAACGCAGTAAAGCAGAAAAAGGAAGAGACTGACAGACAGCAGAGAAAAGAGAAAGAAATGGCTCTAAGAACCCGTGGAAGCAAAATCTTCATGACAGGTGAGACAAACTTTCCTAAAAGGTATTTAAACATACTAAGAAAAAAAAAGCCATCCGCTCTGCTTATCAAATCTAAGTTTCGTAACAGTTAGTCGTTCTCTCGCATCTCGCCTGTTATTCTTCAACAAAGAGATAATCTTCATAAAAGTCAGAATAGAATGACAGTTTTACTGAATACTAAAGTTCTTTAGGAACCAAAAGGTAGATTTCAAATTGTTCTACTTGTTCTCTCTTCTTTACTCCAGTTGTGTACATGTTGACCATGTGCAGGGCTGTTCCCATCAATGACCTGCTCAACCGAGCCTCACAGAGCTCAGACAAAATGTACTCTCTTAGCACAGGGCTCACCCAGGACCTGGTAAGAGTCTGTTCACATCACAAAAGTTTGCATGTGGCTAAAATCCCATGAGAAATGTATCTGCTCATAGATTTCATTGTCCTTTTCTGCGTCCAGGCCACTCATATTTCTCCAATGAGCTGGCCAACTATGGACCGCCCTGCACTGTGCCACACCTCCGTGCTGCCGACCCCCAATGACAAAGAGCAAACTCTTCAAGTATCTGTAAGTTAGCCTGCCTTTTAACTTCCATGTGCCACTCATTATTTTTATTTAGCTTCTCAGCAGCATCTTTAAATGTGCTTCATAAGTTGTGGATGGATGTTTATAGCTGATTGCTCCTGCTCTGATATTTCGTCCAGGAGTCAGCTTTGATGTCTTTGGCGCGATCCCTGCTCCAAGCCTGGGCCGAGCCCCTGGTGATGCTCTCCAAAAATGTCAACACTCTGCCTCACCCTGCCAAGGACAGCATTTCCAACAAGATCCAGGTGCTGCAGGAACACTCCAAAAACCTGGGAGATGGCCTGGACATACTGTCTGGCAGGGTGAGCATAATTTTAGAAAAAAATTAAAAATATTAATGCAGCTAAAATGTTCTGTTTCTAATGATGTTTCCCTGTCTGCTTTTGTTGAGCAGATGGGTCCAGAAGCTCAAGTTGTCTCCATTCTACCTTATCACGGAGGCACCATTCTGGGCCACGACCGTAATTCTAAACTACAGAAGTTCAACTTTCTATTGTCTTGCTTCCGCCGTGACTCACACAAGATTGACAGCTTTCTGAAAGTCCTACGCTGCCGTGCAGCAAAGATGCAACCTGAGCTCTGTTATTAAAGCCAGCACTACCCTGTTTTTTAGGGGATTACCTAAAGACTGTATGCATACTGTAAACCCTTTGTCTTAGAAATAAATCTGTACTGCTATTTAGTAAAAAATGTTTAGAAGATGGGACATAAGGAGATGTTTAGATGGTGCGCTCCTTAAACAAAATCACTATTTGATTTATTTTAACGATTACACCAAAATCTGACTTCCCAAATATATCTTTTTGCAACCACAGACCTGAAATTTATAATGTAAAAATGAGAAAAAACAGTTCTTTAACTGTATAATTCTAAATTTAAAAAAATATTGTTCCAAATGTTTCCAGCTGGTCTGGGATTTTAATCTGGGCATTATATATTTACTCACTCCAATAGTCTGTGTGTCTAACATAAACTGGCTCCTCCTCATCCTGCCCATCTCCTGATCAGTATCCCCTCAGTCAGACTCGCAAAAAGAGCTTTGCTGGAGCTACACAGGAAAACCTTTCCTCTTCACTGATCCTCTGCAGCATTTGCACTTTAGATTTAATCACACCCCTGAATGCATTGCCTATCTATTGAATTGTTTCCTTAAAACCTGTTTATCAATAAAAGATTTTCTCGCACAGTGAGTGTCAGCTCCGTTTCTTCATATTCAGAACTATATAAATATTAAGAACTCCTTCCAATAAAAAAAGAAAAGTACAGAGCCTGTCCAGTGACATGGTAGAAAAAAAAATTATCACTTGGCCAAGAGATAACACGTGCCCTTGCAATAACTAACGCGTTCCCACACGATAATAACGCATTCCCATGCAATATAGCTAATTTTTGCATTTATTTCCATGGAGAGACTGTTGATTGTTAACATGGACAAGTTTGAAATAATTTCATTTTATTTTAATCTAGGGATGAATTACAATGACATTCAAATAGGTCTCTGACCACATACATTGTCTGTATTCATGTAATACACTCAACTAGATATTATGAGGGACTCTTACCTGTAAACAAATTTTTTTAATTGATCAACTGAATGTTTGATGCAGTTTAATATTTTACACTTTCTGATCATTGCAGCAGTAAGTTTAAAACAAACAATTTTATCAATGTTCTTTCTGCAGTATAAAGAAAAGTTAGTTACGTTCTACGTCTGACGTAAAAGTTACCACCTTCAGGGGTGTAACCAGGAAAAGACTGAAGAGGTTATAATGTTGATGTTTATTAGTAGGAGAGAGAGTTTTTGCAGAGTCTCTGTGCAGATCCAGTCTGGACAGACCAGGATGTTTTGTTTTGGTTTTCTCCGAAGGTCACTGAGGCCTGTGCTGCGCTGTGTACTGCTAAAACTGATTAGAGTCAGAGAGGAGAATAAAGTTTTTGAGAGTAAATCCTGTGGATTCCTGCATTTATTTGGACATGCCATTTTGAACGTAGCATTTTTTATTCTACACCTGAATGGGAGTATTTAGGTGAAAGACAAACCACATTCATTCATATTGTATGATGTGACTGAACAGAGTTTTGTAAAGTTCAGGAACACAGTAGAAAATCTGTTTCCTGACACTCAACTAGGGCGTTGAATGTAATCTCAGCCCATTGATCTTTGAAATATTAGGCTATACTTTTAGATTGAACCTCAAGTAGACTGCAGAAAATTATCTTGTGGCCATGTGATAATTTTTTTTCTGCCATGTCACCTGACAGGTGTCGTAGAAATACTGGGCTACTTGTTCGGGACAGAACAGTTTGTAGTCATAGTTATGAATTTTTGTCTCCTGGGATGCAGTGAGCATCGCACAAAATCACGCTTTAGAATCCTTTTTCAACCAAATCTATAGTATTGTGACACTTGAAGTTTAAAGAAGTCAAAACAAAGTTTGACTTTACATGACTGAACTGGCATTTTGGTATACTTTATGGCTTTGATGCAATAGCAGTTTAAATCTTGAGAGTTTTGTAATTGTTTAACCTAACCGTAACTCTAGAAACAAATTAATGAAAGCATTTGTGTCTTCTTTCACAGTGTGTCGATTACTGCTATAGGACTGTTTTATTGGGCGAATCATCTCAGTCTGCAGAGAGTGCAGTGAACCCCTAGATGATTTACATGAGGGGTGTAAATCATCAGCTTTATCACAGTACATATTATATAGATTTGTTTGGATGACAATATGTTTTTTGATATCACAAAGTCTGTAATATGATTTCAATTGAATTCAATTCACAAGCATGTGATCCATTTAATGCAAAACCAAATGCTTACAACAATATGAATCAATGTTTTAGTTTTGTCTTTAACTGAATCATTCAATCAATATATCGATGTGGATTAATGTATCGTGACATCTCTATATTTTAATTACCGGTAGAAATGTTTTCTTCAAAACTGGTATTTTCTGGGGGATTTTTAGCCTACAACACTTGGAAAACATATCCTTGTCTTACCAAATTCCATTAACACAACGTTAAAACATCTAACAAAATGAAACAATAGTTCTTAACATTAATACTTAATAGAATATACAGTAATACTTACCTCCAACTTTTTTCAATAAATAAAAGCAGAAATTTATATGACCCATGTGAAAGCACTTATTTTTTTACCAAAACACTAATTTCTTTTTTCACTGTGACTAGATTATAACAAGACTGATTAAATCTGATCTTCTCTTGGACCGATGACCTGTCCAGTGTGCACCCCTCCTCTCGCCCATTCACTGCATGGGCCTCAGCCTCTGTGACCCCCAGCAGGACAAATTCAGTACAGACAATGTAAGTGATTAAATCTAATTTCAACTTTGTTTGTGACCAGGTTTAATTATTCCTTTAGTCACAGTACACTCACTCATTGAAATGTTGAAACTAAAATAAAAAACATAAATGGAAGCCTGAGAAAACAAGAACAACATAAAACCCTGCTCCCTCTGAGTAGAGAACCTTACTGCAATGTGTCTGACTAGTTTAACTCTAAGAGTGACAATGAATGAAATTAGAGAGTTTTATTAATATTGTGTTGTGTATTTTCAATTTCTGTCACAATTTTCAATTTGACACTATTTGGGTCCTCGTGCACTGGGGATATCCCGATTCTGTGTACATCCAGTTTCGTTGAGCACACCCAAATATAACAGTCACTAAGCTGTCCCAACCACACCCTTTGGCTCATAGAAATCTTCTCGGTTTCTCAAAGGGTCTAAACAGTACACAACAATTTTGAAATTGCTAGGATAAAAGATGTAGTGAGATTTTTTTAATCACTAATAGGTATTTTTGCATTGCCGCTATGTGGCGCAGTGGTTAATTTGAAACATTAGCATATGCCCATGTTCAGAACTTGATACCCATGTATCATGTACTTTTTTGCAAAGTTAGAACTATTTTCAGCAACATTACCCCCAATAGAAAATAATGCACAAAATCAAAAAACACTCCCATGCTCATCCCAATCAGATTAACCAACAACCACTGATTAATTGCATATGTCTGGATGAAGCAGTCACCTGCCCATCTGTTAAGTTCTGATAAGCCCAGCCGACTACAACAGTACAAAGCGACCAGTTATGCACCATCTGAGACGCGTTCAAGTCCACCAAGCTACCAAGACCAAGCCTTATGGCTGCCACTAGCCATGAATATTTTCTTGGTTTGTCAAAATGTCTAATTTACACAGAACCATTTTAAAGCTGCTAGGATGAAAGGTGTCAGTGGAAGAACACTAAAAGATATTTTAACACTGCCACTAGGTGGCACAGTGGTGAACACACAATAGCATATAACCATTCAGGAGTGCATGCCAATTTATCACGCCCTTTGGCAGCTGATAGCAATGAATATTTTCTGGATTTCTAAAGGAGTCTAAACTTTACATATCAGTTTTGAAGTTACCAGAACGAAAGGTTCAAGTGGGAGATTTTTTTCAAATACACTAAAGCAGGGGTTTTCAAACTGTGTGGCACACCTCCCCTAGGGTTTGCAAAGTTCTTTCAGAGGGGCGTGGGGTAAATCAGGAAGTGGGAAGTTAATGTAATGCTTTTGTTCACACTGCAGATCTTAGATCAATTTTCACCGTCACGCCAAATGCTATTGTAACCCACATGAAACAATGGGCTACTAAACCCACATATGTAATTTAATATCGGCAGTATCTTAAAGAGTCCACCAGAGGGCGCTCAGAGATTCTACTGGGTTGAGTTTAACCAGGTAGTTGAGTTTTTTTTTCCTACATATTCTGAGACATGCCTGGACATGTGCACTGACCGACCACGCTGTGAAGCTGATGACCTGTATGTGAGCAACAGAACAACCATTTATTGACTAAGTTCCAGTGAGCGACCGAGGCGACCACTTTTGGGATAATAACTTGTGGAAATCCCGATTGGTTTTATAGTGACTCTGGATTCTTTGATCATGATTGCGAGCCGAGCCCATGTGGACTGCGGACAGGTGTAAACGGTGTGGCCAGCCGGGACATCATTCTGCAGAAGAACCTTCAAAAAAGGAAAAATTCGGAAAAATCCATTTTGGGTTACAGATAAGATCCATACACAACACTACCCGGGTAGCAACGTTGCTAAAGAACTGAACCCACATTTTATTTTATTTTTATGAAAAGTGGAAAAGTGCTCTATTTTTGGTGTATTTTATTTTGAAGAAATTGTAAACTGAGTCAACTTCTAATATTTTATTTGTAAGCGATAAAATAATCAGTTCAACATTCAGTTAGTGTGACCGGTCATCACTCTTGTTAGAACAGATGTCTAGCGCCTGTTTCATACTGGTCCACTTTAAGTGCGCTACACTATTTTGTCTTCAAATTTGAACATATCAACCTTAAATTCAGACCAAAGCCTTTTGACACAATGGTTCACGAAAATTATCAAAAGTTGTTCAAAACTCTCAACAGTGTCTGAGGTTTTTTCGAATACGCCCATTTCTACTTCAACACATCAATGGACGTAATGTCACTGTAAGTTAAGCAAACTGTGCAAAACTGCACGGTAGAAAGTCATCCAGTCCTGAACATGGCCATTTGTAAATGCTGTAAAATGACCAATGTGCCACCTAGTGGCTGTATAAAACATTCCTTAGTGTTTGAAACAAATCTCCCACTAAAACCTTTCATCCAAGCAGCTTCAAAATTTCTATAAAATATTTTTGAATTCAAGAAAATTGCTAGCAGCCACCAAAGGAGCCTGAGCAGCTTCTTGACCTTTAATTGTCCCCAAAAGTGCATAAATTTCATATTAAACTAGAGGGCTGAGCTTCTTGAAACATGTTTAGAACTTGTGAAGATATAGGGAGGCACTAATTTGTATTCACGTGAACTCCTACAAACTATCAGAAAGTTTTATCCAATCAGTCAAACCGTATGCATGCCACTCAAGTCCCCACTTCCCTCCTCTCCTGTATGCTTGTTTTCTAATTATAATGCAATTTATCAACTTCCCAAACCCTCCCCCACATGCACAATCAATGCCTTTTTACACTTACCAATATTCAATCAGGCACTACGTAAGTTCATAGATATTTTGGCGTTCAAGGTTGGCGTTAAGCTCCATGTCTAGGTGATGATCCAGAGAACAGGAACTCTTCAGAGAAGAATGACAATTATGTAATCCTTTTAAGACAGATTTAATCTAACAGAATAATAAATTAAAAAAAAACATTTCTGTGGGTTTCAGGTTTTGAGAGATGTCTGAGGTAGTGTGGTACTGTGATCGGTGGAACAATCAAGATCTGAGAAGCCAGAGATGGACAGGCAGGTGCTAAATCTGAGGAATTGTTTGTCTTACAGGTCTTAAGCTCAGAGTTGTCAGAGGGATCCAGAAGAGAGGCGAGCAAATGCTGAGAAACCAGGAGTGAACAAGGTAGGTGCCAGGGTGGAGCTACACTATTTTGCAAGGTGTTTTTAAAATAAAGATAAGCATTCTGGATCAGAAAATTCAAAATTGTCACCACAGTTAATCTCAAATGGCTTTAACTCATTTTTAAAAAATGTGCTGAAATTTTTGTGACCTTGGCTAACAAAGGTCCAAAAAAAAAAAAAAAAAAAAAAAAAAAAAAAAATTAAAAGACAAAGCCTTTCATTTTAAGTGTAAAAAAGGCAAAATTAAATTTAAAAAAATTATTTGAGTGACACGGTTGAGGGTTAGGATCCCGTAGTTCAGCCAAACACAAAGAAGTTTTAACAAGATTTATTAAACTGCAGAGGTTCGGGGACTTCAGGCAGGAACACTCTGGAAAACAGAGATCAGGTGAGTGGCTGGGGCAAGTTATGAGGAATGGTAGAGGTTGAAACAAAGTGTAACTAACCTCAGTAGGGAGAGGAGAGCTGAGTCCAGAGCAGAGAGTCCTGTGGATAAGAGCATTCTTGCTGTTGACAGTTTTGCTCTGGTGGGTAAATTATAGGAGAGGGAGGCTTTAATCCTGGGAAGTGATACAAAATGAGGACAGACTTAACTCGTGGTTCTAGGTGTAGAGCAGGGGTCATGCACAAGAAAGCAGAGAGCCGAAGACAAATCCAGAGGGAGATCCTGAGTTCAAGGTCCAGTGAGCAGAAACAGGGTCAAAATCCAGAGGTCAGAGAGGCAAACAGAATCA
>JARVJO010000096.1:1731131-1750137 GCA_031762555.1 Cynodonichthys magdalenae | reverse complement strand
TGCGTTTACACGACATTGTCTGGACAACTGGAATTCGCTGTAGTTGTCATACAAAGGCATTAGGTGGCGCTGTGATTTAGCGCCTTGTCCAAAATGCACATGCGCTTTGACCCTTAGCCTGAGTAATAGTTCAAATTAAGCATTCTGAACCACACTCCATTCTAGTAGGTGGCGGTAATGCACACCACAAGTTGTTTGTAAACCACCATAAGATACCACACAAGAAGAAGAAGACCCTTAGCCTGCCCAGAGCTGGAGAGGTTCTGTGACAGCTCTTTGTTTTGGCGTTTGATCGAAGGATTTTTGACAGACGGAACGAGGAAGAGGGATTGCCTGGCAGACGGAATTCGTGAATTAGTTGATTTTGATGGTTAAGAAGTTGAAAATGAGAACTAAAAGAGAGGAAGATGAAGATAAAGAAATAAGGACTCCTTGGGCGTATGGAAATCAGTGTCGAGGACGCTATTGGGAAATCCTGCGGGCTGGTGAAAGAACTTTGGACAAAAACTACGGCAAGTAGACACAACTGTGCTGAGTGGGAAGATAGTGTAGTTAATGAGATTGACGGTGTCCCACTATTGTCTTGTCTTTCCGTCCATTAGTGTCTGGTAGTAATTCTTGTTTGCCGCCGTCTCCGATTAATCACATGCTCATGTAACACATGTATATTCCAGATCAGAAGTTGTGTTAAACTGAAAGGGTTAAGTAGCACACACAATACAATGCTATCCGCCATTTTGGTTTGTTGTTGTTTTCCCGTGCAAGCATAGAATGAACACTGCGGCTGTTTTTTCTGCACAGGCACGTTCACAGAGCTTTTATTTAAAAAAATTTAAGTGATACTTTTACTTCTTTACTTTAAAATTTAACACTTAGCTACATGTTACAAATTTAAATATAACCGGAACTCATCATAAAAAGAGCAACACTACATTTGTTTTTTAATTTTTACGTTTACTTTCCTGATTATGGTGAGCAGTTTTGTGACTTTAACTAAAGTACTTTTCTTATCAGTGAAATTATACCAGTCATTGTCTGGTATTTTTACTTTTAACTAGAGAAATTGCATTTCATGTGAAAATGCTGGTGTGAATGCGTCTTGCTGAAAACTTAAGCTGAAATCTGCTGAAATTGAGCTGAAAATGTATAATAGCAAAAGAGTTAAAGCGAGTTCATTTTGAAAAGCTGAAAGAAGCAAAGAAAGCCTAACTTTACAGATAAACGGTAAAAAGGAGCAAAAATATAGTTGAAATAGCAGAAAACAGCTAAAAGCTATAATAACTGAATATAGCAGAAAAAATCTGTAAAAAGGCATAAGTGTACAAAAAGGGACAATTTGTAGTAAAACAGCTAAAACTACTAAAATGTTCAGTTAAATCACTAAAAAGTAGCTGGAAATGTTTCAAGTACCATAAGGAATCATAAGAAGCCCAAGTTTGCTTATATTAGCAAAATTAAGTTGTAATTGCTACAAACAAATATGTCTTTAGCTTAAAAAAAAACTAACTTTAGGTTATAACAGCTGAGCATTCCCTAAACTTGCAGCAAATAGCTGAAGATAGCAAAAGCATCTGCAAAAAGCATAAATAGTACAAAATAGCAGAAAAAAGCATAAAGCAGTAGAAGAATGACAGAAAGAAGTAGAATTTTAGCTGAAATAGCAGAAGGAAGCTTAAATGAGCAAAAAAAAGCCACAATTTGCCCAAGAAAGTTAAAAAGAGCAGAACCAGAACAAATTGTGTAAGGTTCTATACAATTTTAGAAACATTTTAAAAGGATTTTAAGGATGTTGAAAACAGCTCCATTCATTTTCAATGGCAAAAAAGTGGCCCACAAAGTGAAATAGCTGAAAAAGTGTAAATAGCTGAAATACCAAAAGTCATAGCACCCCTCACATGAATGAGCTGAACGTTTTGATGTATGAATTGTTGAAATAGAAAAAATTGTGAAAAATTATCTCAATAGTGTGAATGCTATTTCTTCAAACACTGTATAAACTTCTTATAATAACTAACATTAGCTTTTAGATTTTGTTTCTTTTATTCTAAAGCAAAAAATAAGCTAATTGACCAATAACAGTATCAAAACAAGCAAAGGGAATCAATAGATTATA
This sequence comes from Cynodonichthys magdalenae, assembly GCA_031762555.1. NCBI lineage: Eukaryota > Metazoa > Chordata > Actinopteri > Cyprinodontiformes > Rivulidae > Cynodonichthys > Cynodonichthys magdalenae. The sequence continues at coordinate 1,748,024 of JARVJO010000096.1, read as the reverse complement.
GATACTGACCCCCCTGTGGTCAGTATCTATTAAGCTACATTCAGCGTGTCTGCAGGGCTGAGCACGGAACCAACACAAGCAAACACTATTCACTTAACTCAAGATAAAGAAAACAAGCTTCTTATATCATTAAAATTATATGAAATGAAAAAATATAAACAGCATGTTTCCAAAAATGGAAAACAAAATAAATGATGAAAACATTCAGTATTTTTAGCAAGACAAAAAAACCCATAACAAAAAACATGATAAAAACAGTTCAAATTCAGCTTTGTTGTCACCACTTTGTCAAATTCAATATTTTTTCAGTGAACAGCCTGCTTCCTGACTAATAATGCAGCGTATTTCTGGATTAAGTACAGAACACAACAAATAAAACCACTGCCACCACAATCCATGACCACCACAAAAGGCAAACACTAATGAACAGATCATTTTCTACACTCATTATACACAGGTGTTGTAGTTCATTCTTTAGGGACTAGGATTGTTCCACTACTGACATGCACTGCTTGTGTATACAGAGTATACAAACACACACACATACCTATCGTATTTCAGGTAAGGCATTATTTAACAGTTCTCTCCTGATACAACACCTACTCTCAACACAGGCCTTTTATTTTTCAGGTTTTAATAGGTGCAATGTAACACAGAGCAGCAGAAGCCTACATGTGTCACTAGGCCTACATAGGCTGAACATCAGCTACGCAGACACCATCAACTAATCTTAGCAAACTCAAAAAAGAGTTTCAGTTTTACAGATCTTGGGCTGGTAGTGTGGTAGTTGCTGAGACTCATCCCCAAACATTAAAGGGCGCAGAATGGTTGATCGGCAGTTGAATAGCCTATGTGCGGTCATGTGGTGACGGGGCGTTTGTTTTCACACACACTTTTCATATCCTGTGAGACACACGGCACAGAGTTCCTGAGAAAACCCTCCCACTACTGTACATATCACAGCATAGGCTTCTTCCTGCTGGAGTGCTCAATCTGATATCTGCCTTTACTTTGGTCACAAATCTGTGATGGATAGAACGCCACAGTTTTCAGCAGATGGGTTCCTAAGTGCACAATGTCTGTGATCTCTACATCCATGAGTTTTGGGCCATTTAACTTTATTTAACATTGTCTATAACTGATTTTGCAGGTTTAGATGGATCATAAAGGGGCCTTTACTCTAAGCACTAACAGAAAACTTTGGTATCAGCAGTGCCAGTTACTCTAAGCTGACGTTTGACATGCTCAAGCTTTTTTACAGGAAGTGTGCCATTACACCAAATGCTTTAACAGAAGACAATGTAGTGTCATGCCTTCTGTATCTTACTCTGAAATGCATGGTTCAGAAGGCAAGATTTTAAACTTGTCAGCTAATTTTCAAAGACTAAGGGACCCCATATATGAGGACAAAAAATCATAGATGAAACAGGTCTGTTCCTACAGTGTGTAGTGTACAGACACACGGCAAAGACAGCACACCACACACAAACAGGTTTAATTTATGAATATTCAGATGGCAGACTGGAAATCTTGCGAAACCATTCAAGACCAAACGTGAGTTCAGAGTAAATAAACATGGCAGATGAGGAAGAAATAACGGCTGTAGTTTGTGAACTATTTTACCAAACATTACAAAAAGACGTCTCTACCGTCTACCAGACTTTCTTGTGAACCATGGCAGTTTTTTTTGTATTCTATATTTTGGTAACCTTGTTAAAAACAGCCCCTTGTTCAACGCTTTGCTTCGCATAGTGGGTCTGCACTCTCAGCTATTGAGAAACGATTGCTTGCTGAAGGTGTGGACTCTGTTGAAGTTTAAAATGATTGGATCTGATTTATCTAATCGCTAACGTTCAGCCGTGATGGATGTAGTATGCAAGCTCGACCATTAAGGAAGCTATGCTAAGAAGCTAACCAGATATTGCGTGCGCTGAGTATTTAGCCAAACAAAATTGCTTTAAATGAGTGCTGCAGGCTTTGCGAGATAAATTTTGTTTAATTTGGAAGCCTTTTCAATATAGACTGAATGGCATCATTCATTTTCCTCCATTGTTATTGTTAAACTACAGGCAGACTAAAACAGCACAGAAAATTGACGTCATTGTTCACAACTCCTCCTTCTGCTCATTGGCCCAGTTGAAATTGTACCAGAGAAATCCTTGACTATGGGAGAAAGCCCAAATGAAGCAAAGGAAGATTAGCAATGGCCATGCCAGCATTTTGGATTAACCTCTGTGTTTATATTACCTTGCTTTCTGATTGGCTACATGTCACATTCAGCAGGTTGTGAGCTTGTTTGTCCTCGCAGAACCCCACACACACTGGGATAACAGGCCAAGACAATCCAACATGCTTCTGAGCCAGATAGATCACTCTTAAGACACCACACACGACAGGAATATGTCCTTATATCATCTTTAGAGCCTGCTACGTGCCATTTCTCAGCTGTGTCTGGGAACATTTGTGATTTCAGTGGAAAGTGGTCAGTTTATAGCAGCCTAATGGCATGAAGGCGGGCTGGAGATGTGATGTATGATCTCTATCTGTGTGTGTGTCTGTATGTATGTGTGTTTCTTACTTCAAACGTGCCCAACTGGGCTACATATGTTTCAGTAGATGCAGAAATATAAGTGTGTCTATGTGTGAGTGTACTTGTTTTTGTTACAGTGAGGACCACATGTAAAATAGTTACTATGAGGCCTTTGATGTAAAGTGAGGATTGGGACAAGGTCCTCAATTTATTTGCAACTCTACTGCACTCTACTAGTTAAGTATAGAGGTATGGTGTGAATTAGGTTTTGGTTCAGGTTAGTGTTCGGTATAGACCAGTAATGGTTAGTTTTAGGAAAAATGTCTGGATTAGGCATAAATGTTGTTACAAAAATGAATGGAAGTCAATACAAAGTCCTCAGTTTGATACAAGTACAGGGATCTATGTGTGTGTGTGTGTGTGAGTACTTGTTTTTGTTACCTATTTAGACTGTTTCCGGTATACACACCTACCTTGTCAAGACCCATAGTCTTAGGCCTTGTTTACATGAGACTGCCGAAAACTGCCGGACGTTTTGGATGTTTATTGGGTAAAAGTTCTGCGTTTACACGACATTGTCTGGACAACTGGAATTCGCTGTAGTTGTCATACAAAGGCATTAGGTGGCGCTGTGATTGATGTCTGGATGAACGGAGTATCCTAATAATTGTTGGAAAGGCAAAATTGGGCCAAAAATCATGACACTTTGCTAATTAGCATCATTTGAATGCTTTTATTTTATGTCTTTATTTAGATTTACTTTTTTGCTTTTACGGTTTATGTTCAGTATTATTTTTTACAGTTTATTTTATGTGTATAACTTTGACCAGTGGCAACAGTAATGATGCTATCTGAATACATTTTATTTGATAATAGGCTTTGAGCAAAAATATATTGCATTTCCTGCACTTGTTTTTTGTTGAAAACATTTTTCTTGTTAAACTTTGGGCTCTTTCATTGGGCTTTGTGAAAATGTTTCCAAATGTTACAGAAGGTCCAGTGTCTATGAAGTCCAGAACCTGGGAGTGTCCTTGTGGTGCGTCCATGTTCATTTTACATGTGATTTTATCAAGAAGCTGTGGCCATCATTTCACATCATTAACACACAGTACTGCTCAGTCAGGAACAATCACTTCTTTATACAGGCACAGGTGATTTGTCAGAATGTCCCTTTTTCTTGCAGTCATCACTTTTTATTTTAGCAACAGGACAATTTTTATCATTTGCTAGATGCTGATCTGATCCACATTTGAAGCAGCGAAGTTACTGTTTATGACTTGCATGTTTGTGATGAACATGGAGTGGAAGTCTACATCAAAAGGAGAATTATACTTATGTTCTTTGGTTAAGAAACTAGTATATTGCTTTGAATTTACTCAACTCAGTTAGGTGGAACCAGTTGACATAACATGGTTAAGTAAATCCAATATTTATTTTTTTAGAGTGTAGCAGACACCTCGTGAAACCATGTCTGCTGAGCTGCAATACTAACTCCTTCTCACTCCAGTCATTTTTGGATTCACAAGGTTGACACGGTTTTAAAAAAATGGTTGGACTTCATTTTTGGAAGTAACCCTCAGACGAAAAAAAGTTATATATGTGTGATACACTTTACGGATGATAGCCCTTGAGGACCGGAGTTGGGCATGCCTGTTGTATAATGTTACTTCTTTTTTATTATCATTACAACGAAGTAGGCTATGATGCTCCAGGTTGTAAACAGCACAGCCCTATAGAAAGAAGTTGTTGTGATGCCATGCAGAAATGGGTGGGACAGAATCAGAAGGAGGTTCTTAAAGAGACAGAAACTAATTTCAAGGCATTTAGAAAGGACTATGATGAGAAGTCAAGTTTATTTTCTATTTAAATATATAAGCAACATTTTAATAACTGAAGGTGACATAGTTACTTAATTTTGGTACAGAATTTAAAAATATGCCTGAGAACACATAATATTGCCCCTTTAACAATGAGCTGATCAATTATAAGTTGATTTTCCATTAGTCCAAAACCACATGGTGCAAATAAAGCTTAAATTTCGGCATCACATTGGGTCACAATTTCATTGACAAATTGCACATGGTGTCTAAAACTGCAGCTCAATACATTGTTTTTAAAATGCAACCATGATTTTATCAAATGTTGTTCTGGTAATGTGTAAAACTGACTCTGTCCTTCTGGACCCATACAGTGTAATAAACTTGTACAGCATCTTGACTCTAGCCATTCATTTCTGCCATGTTGTAAATAAAATTGGATGCTCACAAGCGTTATTCAAGAAAGCTGTTGCATGTGCCTATATGCCAGACACCTTTAGAGAACACCTGTTGTCTCATATCTACTTTATCTTACTGTTATTTTCTTCAACACAGGCTGTGTCTCAATTCAGGGGCTGGGTCCTCATGAGTGCACATTTGTCGGCCGCATACGTCACTGCCCCGCGCCGAGTACTGTCCCAATTTGAAGGCTCCTCATCAAGCGGCTGAGGAATGCGGCCTCCAAACTCTCGAAATCCGAGGATGCATGAGAGTATCCTCACCGGCTGAGGCTACCCCAGGACGCAATGTGCAGGCAGCAAAAATAAACAGAGAAACGAAGACGGTGGAGTTTTTATTTTTCTTAACAAGTCAAGTTTGGAAATTCACCACGGACCAAACAATTTGTTTTTGAAAGTAAGTTTAGCAACTTAGCAGTTGAAATTTATGCTGCAATAAGATGTTGAATTAAAAAATTTAACTACAGTCCTGATACTGGAGCTAAACCTGATTTATTGATATTTTTATTTTTTATTTACGTGTAACGTTTTAACTGTTAAGTTATTCTTCCAGTAAAAAGATGTGTAAATACATGAACCAACGCATTTTGAGTCTGATATGAAACTGATCACTATGGTAACGAGGTAGCACGTGGTCATGCAAACTTACATAAAGCTGATGTCAGGCGAAGGGTAGACCATCTCATTTCATAGCAGATTTGAGCAGCCTACCCGGTCCAGCGAGGGTGTGGCCCACCCAGCCCAGTAGGGCTATGTGCTCATGAGGACCCAGCCCCTGAATTGAGACACAGCCACAGTCTCCTGTCTCCTACACTGTCACAGCACCGCCCTCTAGAGACAAGAAGTAATAACAGCAACAAAACAGTAGAAATACACTTACTGGGCCTCATGCAAGAACCATTCGTACGAACAGATTTGTTCTTAAGTTTTGCATACGAGTGATTTAGGAAAACTTGTGGCATTCACCAATTTTCTCGTATTCTAAGATTTTTTCAGATACGAACAAAATTCACGTGTGGTCCAGACCTGTCATATATTTTACGTGCAGTCAGTGTGCTGTTATACAGACGAATTTTACACTAATAACTTTATATTTATATTATATTTCGTTTAAAGATATTTTGAGTTGAAAATAAATCACACTCCATAATTATGTCGACAATAGGCTATTGTTTTTGATTTAGAATGATATATATATAAATTAGTCTTTATGCTGAGGACGTTTTACTTTTTCTTCACACTCAGAAAACTCTCTATCTCTCTAAAGCTATAAACTCTTTTTCAAGAGTATCTGACTACTGGGGCGGCTGTGGCAGAGTGGTTAGGGGAGTCGTCCTGGAACCGGAAGGTCACCGGTTCTCTACCCATATCACTCATGGGAAGGGTAATTTCAATTAAAATTATGGTGCTACCAAGAATAAATTATTTATTCTCAATGATACCAAATAAACCTTCACCTGACTGATTTAGATCTCTTGACTCCTTCATCTCTAAATTCTTTTGGAAAAACAAAACCCCACGTATTAGCCTAAAATCGCTACAAAAAACTAAAGGAGGGCTAGAACTTCCCAACTTTTATCATTACTTTTTAGCCAACAGGTTACACTACATTTCAAAATGGTTAAATCGTAGCCCACTAGATAATTCTTGGCTTGACATAGAACAAACATTATGCCATAACATTAGGATCTCATCTTCCATTCATTAGCTCAAACATAAAACTTCATGTTTGCTTTAAAAGTATTAATATCAGCTCATCTCTGGCAGCATGGTAGTAGTTTCTGAAAATTACTAAGTCTTCACTATCCCATGCAAATGAACACCCATCTGGAACAATCCTGACATCCTACAACAAAATTCTATGTTAAACTTCTCAGATTAGAGATGTAAAGGAATCGAACACCTGGAACATATATTTAAAGGTGTAGACTTTATTTCATTTCATAAATTAATAATACAATATGGCATTAACACGAAAAATTTTTTAGAATATCAACAATTTAAATCTATAAAAAAAAAATAAATTTAAGCTCAAGAAAAGCTCCTGAGGCAGCTAGGCAGGAGAGCAAAAACGACCGGTTGGGTCTAGAACCGCCTTTTAGTAATATCTCCTCCCCTGGGCTGGGTCTCCGAACGGAGCTTTCTCATTACAGAGTACACTACCCCCCAGCCCGCCCCGTGACTGCTGCAGCAAACACCCAGTGAAAACCGTTCTGTTGAGCTCCTAATACTAACCACTTCTCCCTCCAGTTCTTTTCAGATTAAAAATACCTTTGAGGAAATGTATTTTCAGATGCCAAGTAAACTACGCTGAGCTTCCGCATCACAGTGCCCCCCCCCGCCTGTGACTCCTGCAGTCTATCGGCAGATAGACCATTGTCCTCTGCAGGTAAGCTGAAAAACCACTCACGTTGTTTTGTTCACATCCTTGTTTGGTCTATGTGTTAAGATTTGTAACTTATATTACGATCAGTAGTGTGTGTCTGTGAGGATGACTAAAATAATCTTACCAGCTGAAACACCCTCTCTGTAATCCTCCAGTTCTTTAGAGAACATACTTTCTGTTCCAACAATAAGGTTCATATGTATTCTGAGATGAAATTTTCCAAAACATATATTGTACAATGTTGCTTCTTTTTTTAATTACAACAAAGTCTGCTCCAGGCTGCAAACAGAATCCTGTACAGAGAAGCGGCTGTGATGACGCTGAAATAGGCAGGACAGAAATGGAAGGAGGTTCTTAAAGAGATAGAGACCAATTTCAAGGTGTTTAGAAATGTTTAGAGAAGTTTATTTCTATATAAACAGCATTTTAATATTAACTAAAGGTGACATAGTTACTTTATTATGGTATAGAATTTAAATATATGCATGAGAAACACATAATATTGCCCCTTTAAAAATAAACTTTGGCATTAAACAGATGATTTTACCTATTCTGTCAAATAACTGATAGTATTTTGTTTTGAACTTGGTGCAAAAGGTGCAACCAGGAGTGACTGCAAAGTGGAACTCCCTGTGCCCTTCTGTGTTTGTCTTTGTCTTTTTCCTGTCCCCCCAAACCCAGCTGGTTGAGGCAGATGGCCACTCACCCTGAGCCTGGTTCTGATGGAGGTTTCTTCCTGTTAAAACTGAGTTTTTCCTCTCCACAGTTGCCAATGTGCTGCTCAGGATGGGAGACTGTTATGAAGATTCAACTCAATCTGCTGGCTTCTTTAGATCGATTGCTTTATTGTACAGTGCACTAAGTTGATGTTTGTTGTGGCTTGGCGCATTATAAATAAACTGAATTGATTTGAATTATTATTTATATGAGCAGAAAACATGAAACTAACAAGCGAGTGGCCATCTTATTGTAAAATCCTTAATGCACTGCTTCAAATAAGAAGGTAAGAACTGTCTGGATCTATTGTCTGTGTCATTAGACATCATAGCAAAACTGTGTTTACATTCAGGTAATCCTCTTCATCACAATGAAACTGTCTGAGAGAATCTTTTCAGTAACATTTGCTAATCTATATGTGATTATCAAAATTTCACTTTATACAAAAAGTTAAGGTGAAATAATGAAAGAAATACAGTAATTTCTGGCAGAATAATTCAAGGGTATTAGTTTAGTTCAACTAATGTTGGAACTTTCTTCAGCTGGTCAAAAGTTACATTTTTATCATCCAATATCAGCTGGGTATTACTGTATGTAAATGCATGATTTTTTTCATTACATAAAAAATCTGCTTAAAAAAATTCCCAATGGCTTGGAGGCAAAGAAAACAGGGTTCAGTGGTTCTCTGACTTCACATAAAAAGCTTCAAAGTTTATATTTATGTGTAACTTTTGTATCAGTGTGTGTTCAGTAGCGAATCAAACCTGTGTTAAACTAAAGCAGCACCTGTCTGTCTGACTGACCTTAGCCCCGTGTTCATACCAACCTGACCAAGCTTCTCATGACATTTAGGTTTATGTTAGGAAAGGTATAATTACAAGAGGCAGAACCTGTGGATGCAACAGTAAGCAGGAATGTCCCAGTACCTGTTTTGGGCTTCAGATTTTCCTTGGCAGCAAACAATGACAACAATTAAAGGCGTCATCAGGTTGGGTTATGAAATAGATCTGATTTCACTTGTTTTGCTTGTGTTACATGAAGCCCAATAATCTGAAAGCTACATTTCATCAGATATATTTCTGCCACACATCACTTATCACCTGCTTAATATTACCCTTCAATTATTCCACAAGTCTCTTTACAACGTCAGCTGGAATTTTCTTTTCAATCTTTTCTATGATTATCCTGTTGATATTGGTCTAAAACCCCTTACACTGACTTATTATTGCCCACTGCCAAAAGACCAAAAAGCTACTATAGCAATGATGGCAATAAATGGCTCACTTTGTTAGGAATGCTTGGCATTTATTTTTCTGCAGTTTCCCCATTACCTGCGTCTGTGTCAGGCCCAGTTTTGCTGCCAGGTCAGCCCGCTCAGGCAGGGCAAGGTACTGAGTTTGCTGGAAGCGCTGGTTGAGTGCCTGGAGCTGCAAGCTGGAGTAGATGGTCCGAGGCTTCCTGACCTTCTTCCCTTTCCCGTTCAGCCTCACCTCCCCATTCTCTATGACTGTTGTGGGCTTCTCGTGATCTGAGTGACCAGAGAGGACAGAAGAATTTTCCTTGAATATTGAAACATGTGAAATCAAACAAAATGCTAAATTAATTCAACATCTGTTGAAATACCACTTCAGAAAGTAAGTTCTGTCTGCATGTTTACTCTCAGAAAACGACAGGGGGGTACACAGCAGGTAACAACAGACTAAATAAAACAAAAAATATCAGAGCACAGAAAACCTGGGCACTTAGGAAAAGAAAACTAACACGGGGTAGGCTATCCTGGCCCCTGGGGGCCACTATTCTGCATGTTTGACTTGTTTCTCTGCTCCAGCACACCTGAAGGAATCATCTGCATAAAAATGTTAATCACCCATTCTTTCAAATCAGGTGTGTTTGAACAGAGCAAATTAATTTCCCTTTAGGATTAATAAAGCATTATTGAAAAGTGGCTCTGGAGGACCAGGAGTGCCCGCCCCTGGTCTAACGCAAGGAGAGTTGAGGTGGATGCCCGAGAACTGTACATTCCAGCAAGAAAGGCAGGTCACCCCTAACCCCCAGGAACCTGCTGCCCAGACAGTCAATGAAGTTCAGGGGACGACAGCTGATAATAGGGACTCTGGAGACTCAGGAGGCTTTGATGCTGCTGCTGCTCAGGTGGTTTAGGTGATGCTGCTAGCTGCTAAGAGTTAAGAAATAGCAGACAAGCGGGCTCTGGGGCCTCCAGATGTGCTGGGATATAAGAAGGGTGGAAAGTTATTCCAGCTCTCTTCGTATTTGCCCCTCGCTTCTGAGGATCCCCTTGAATGCCTGAGGGCAGCAACATAGGCACCGGCTCTGTTGCTTAAATTGATGAAGACAAAATTGCTGGTATAACCCTACAGAAACTGTTTCTGTTGAGCTCAGCAATTCTGTGTTTCTGAGAAACCTCACTGACCTACACATGGTCAGGTCAGTATAAAGGCCAGACTTAATCTGGCAGACCCTGATCCTCTATTCCATGGTGAGTTCAGGTTGATTCCATCTGCCCAGATGTAGAACTAATAGACTTAAAAACTAATTTATTCCTGCTGTAATCAAACTTCTTCCTGAATGTTTGGGATCTTTTTTATTTTTTCGTAGTATGAATGGTTTTGTTTTTATGTCTACTGACTGCACAACAAATTGCCCCTTGGGAATAATAAAGATTCTTGAACTTGGAGACACTGGAAACCCTGGGACAGATGATGGTGGTGTTCAAGGTGATGATGATTACAGACCTGAGCAAGGTGCTGAAAACAGGTGAGGTGCTGGGGAGCAAGGGGATGCGGTGGAGTGTGGCAAGGAGCCAGAAGCGGATGGCACGGGGCTGGAAACAATCTGGTCTAACCGTGTCTAAATGTTTGAAGGTAGGTGGTTAAATTGTCAAATGGTTGTCCCAGGGTAGTGACTTTCCCCTGTGACTTTATGGGCGGCTGTGGCAGAGTGGTCTGGGGAGTCGTCCTGGAACCGGTTTGATCCCCCGTTCCAGCTGTCTCAGTTGTTGTGTCCTTGGGCAAGACACTTCACCCCTGATGCCTCTGATGTGTGTCCCATCAGTGTATGAATGTGTTTGGCACTGATTAGTCTCCATAGTTGAATGTACAATGTTAGCTTTGTAGAGATCTTGTAGAGTGCTGTGTGAATGGGTAAATGAGGGCACAGATTGTAGTGTGAAATGCTTTGAGTATCCTGGATGGATAGAAAGGCGCTATATAAGTACAGACCATTTACTGTTTCCTCTTCTAGTTGAGCTGTTTTTTTGGCTCCATGACCCAAAACCCTTAAAAAAAAAGAGTTTAGTTCCTGCCGGGTTCCTTCAGGGTCAGCATTCTAGCATGGTAAGGGTTGGAGGTGGAACCTCGAGTTCAGGTAGGACATTGAGGATCTCAAAAAATACACTAATTTATTAAACACAAAGTGCTGACGGGGGTAAAATTCTAAATTGGGTATTCTGAAAAAAAGCACAAAGAAAACTGTAAATAATAAAAAGAAATACTAGCGTAAATTACTTGCCCCTGGAGGGGAGAGGAACAGGTAAGTGTGTGCGGGGCAGAAACAGGAGAACAGTGAAACTCAAGTAATAACACAGAAGAAAAACAAACAAACAAAAAGCACAGATTTTCACAGCTGAAGGATACATAGTCTGAATTGTACCTGAGGACACCATGTACTTTATTATCTTCGACTGTTTGTGGAAAAAGACCTTTAGGGAATATTAAGGAACAAAAACACATCAACCATGTGCTAATTTACAGATTTTCAAATGTTGGTTTTTGTCTTCAAAGCTTTAAGAAGTCTTTAACATATCAACGGCCTACTGTCTTTCAAAGTACCCTGATCTAATTTGGAGATCAAAAAAGTCTAGTTCTTTGTTCCCTGATAGAAGCTTGAGTTAAAGGGGCACCCAAATTTTTTTCTTTTCTACTGAAACCTTTAACTCTGTAAAACAATGTCTGTTGTAAAACTGTGAGTCTCTATTTGAACTAAAGTAAGACCTGCTTTATGACGTTGTGTGATATGAGTACATGTTGATTTAAGCTTCTGTATACACTCAGTCCATACATCACTGGCAGTGAGTTAAAAACAAATCCAACTAATCCTCAACAAATCAGGTTGGCTTACATGGATTCAGTTCTACGCACAGCTAAGAAGAGAGGAGTTTTCTTTTTTTCTTTTCTTAAATAAGTCCACATTTTGTAGATGTTTGCCTTCTCAGATCTTTGCAGGAGCAGCCGAGAACAGCCGAGGCCCCACAAGAGGTTCAGGTTCTGTAGCTGCGCTGCAGCTCAGAAGAGACCAGTACACCGAGCCAAAACAGTCCAACACTGCTGAGGCGGCAGAACCAAGGGGAGCCAGGAAAATGTTTAACACAAAAGGTTTAACGCCAAGAGCAAAGCTGTAACGAGTATAAAAAATCTGCTAAGAAAAATCCAGTTTTAACGTTTTCTAACATTTGAAATGTCAGAAATTCTAAAAATATAGTGAAACAAATAATAATAATAATAATAATAATAATAATAATATTAATAATAAATACATTTAAAAAGTTTTCATTTTGTATGTTTTGTATGACAGACAAAAAATTCTAAAACGTTTTTACAAGAGGTTTAAAAGAAACAATGCTTATAAAATATCAAAATTGTTAAGATCAAATGTAAACTAAATAAAAAAACAATTACAAGCTATAAGCATAAATCTACAGTTAAAATATTTCAAATTTGATAGACTACAGCAGATAAAAATGAAAAATAGTCACCAAATATTTAATCATTAATGTTGACAGTTAGCTGTTATAACAACTTTTTATCAGTTTCCGCATAATTACATTTTTGTGAAAATGAATTTGTCACATTTTCAACCCAACAAAACACGTGTCTCATCCAAAAATATTATTTTGTTTACGTTTTTATAAAAATGTAAAATAACTGAATAATCTTTGGTGTGTTCAGAGTTTAGATGTAAAACATTTTATTTATCAAGATTTATTAATATTCTCAACACTTTATTGGTTTGCAATGGTTCCTTCATTAAAATATCTACATACACAAACTAAATAATAATTCAATAATAATATTTTTCAAATAAAAACGCATTCAAATATTTTTTGACATGTTTCTAGAAGTGTCTCAATAAGATTTAATTATTTTTATGAGTTTCTATATTTTGTAAATCTGACATAATGGGACAAATAAAGACATACTTATAAAAATATATTTTAAAAGAAAATTCTCTGACAAACAAAAATGTATCAGCTGTTTTAAAAGACAAAATTTTTTTTTATTGGTTTGATGTTTTTATTGTTTTACCTTTTAGGAAAAAAAACAATAACACATTTTTAGTAAAAAGAATAAAACGTCTAGTAACAATTCCTCTCCTATAGATCTGTCTGGCCTGCAGTATGTGTTTACAACTTCATTACATTTTTTAATTTAAATTATAGGATGATTTTATTTAGTGTAAAACACATAATATGTAATAAATAAATAATACCTATTCTCTCTTTGATTTATTGTAAAGAGCAGCTGTTTTCCTAAAGGGTTTGGTTGAATGTTGTATTTAGAGGGAGAGATGATGGCTGATATTCAGGGACATGAGGATGAGGAGGAGGAGGATGATGATCGTTTGGGTTTAGAGCAGCCATGCAGGCCACAGCGGGACACCACAGGCCCATTGAGGAGACTTTCTGCGGGTACACTGAACAGACCGACCCAAGAGTGGATCTAATTATTCTGCTGAGCTGTGGTTCCGCCTCTTATTCTCCAGACATTTAAGGGTCAAAACCTCAAAAATTATATCTTGTCAATTGTTGTTTTATTTATACACCAGCTTGTCTGTAGAGATTTTCAGTAAAACATCCCACAAAATAATTAATTGACATTTAACTGATTTCTATACTTGATGTCTTTATAAAGAATTCTCACAAAAAATTTGAGATAAAATTCAGCTGTAATCAAAAATGACTTAAAACAGATTTTCCCATATTTTAACATAACTCCATTTACTGCAGGGGCTGGTGTCCGTACAGTCACTGTGTGAGAGGTGGGGACACCTGAACATGTCTCTGTCCATCAGAGGGACACAACACTCCAGTAAAACGTGTTGCCAGTTGAAATGGTTTTGTTCAGTAACACAGTATAAGCCTTTACATTTTAGCAGCGTTTGAAAAAGAAAGAGAAAACAATTTAGAAAATGCCCCCCTCCCTACTTTGTTTGAACATCCTTGTTTTTAAATAAATAAAAATATTAGCTAATAATTAAAAATGAACAAATTCTTTAAAGTATAATGTAAAAACAGTTTAAACTGAGCCATTTGATGATATCACTGTTTTATTCAAGTGTTTATTTTTATCTGTTAATATGACTGTTTTTTAATCTCATCTACCCAAATATTAAACAGTTTTATTTTTATGGATTCATTTTTAACCGTTTGTTGAAAATCAGAGAGGTGCTCTGCATCAGATCCGGTTGTTCTCCGCAGGTAACTTATTCTCCCGCACTTCTTTCTTATTAATTAACAATAATTATCAAACTATTATAATAATTATCAGATTATTAGACTTACCAGCCTCCTCCACTCTGGACTGTCCCAGGCCCCCGTGCTGATAGGGCAGGTATGTCCCGGGATGGTGCGCGCTCACAGGCGCGTGGTAGGCCGGGTAACCCAGAGAGCGGCCGTAGGAGGATGCTCCGGCCGAGAAGGGCCCGTCGTGCTGCGGAGCCCCGACGGAGTGCAGGCCGTGGACCGGGTAGTGGCCGTGACTCAGGCCCGGAGAGGGCTGCTGAGGTCCTGGGTAGCCGTGGCCGAACTCCAGGAACGCCGACTTGGACGCGTCGGTCGGGACTAAGTGGTCCGGCATGGAGCTCATAGTCTGAGGGGGACGGTCAGTGATGCGGGAGGGGGGTAGGGGGGTGGGGCGGAGGGGGGGTCTCGTCTCACCTGCAGACCGGGGGCATCATCACAGCAGCACCGTCAACATTCGGAGTCAGCGGGGTCTGAAAAGGGCGCCAGACTTTCTAAACGCGACTGTAGGGAAGAACCGAACGGTCCATAACAAAAGGGTCCAGAACCATGAAGTCCAGCAGAGACAGACGGGTTCTTCAGGGGTTATGGTGACTCAACATGTTTCAGAAAAAAAACAACAATCTTCCTGACAGAAAAACTGCAACAACAACGACAACAACAACAAACTGATTCAAAACTGCAGGATAAAAAAAATCTCTTCAATCAGAGCCAACCCTCTGCTTTCCTCCACAGTTTTACGGACAGACTGATCCTCCTCTTCCTCACAGCGTTCCTGTGCGCCTGGCACGTGCACGCGCGCAGAGACGCGATGCGCTGATTGGCTGCAGCGACGGGACGTCCCGAACACGAAACAAGCAGAGCTGTTGCACGGAGACAAGTTTGTTCAGCAAGATAAACAAGCGATGGCGCGCAAATGGTTTTCTGAAGATTATATTAAAAAGAAAAAACAGCTTCCTACAATCGGAAAATACCGTTTAATATAAAGTTTTAGTTCTGGATACATTTCGACAAGAGAAAAACAAGGTAGGCTATTGGAAAAAAAAAATCAGACTCTGTTACCTGAGTCAGTATATGTTTCACATTATGTCTACAACAAGACAGAAATGATGATGCATAAATGGTTTTCTCAAGATTAAAAAGTATATAAAAGTATATAGAAAAAGAAAGAAGGGGAAGACAGCTTTCTAGAGTTTTAAAAGTTATGAGGTTTTATATTAAATTCTGCAAGAAAGTAAAAACAACTTTTGGAAAAACATTTACCTTTTTACCTAAGCCAACATTTTACATTGCTATAGCTGTACTTGGAGCCTGAATGAGTCCTGTACACTACAGAAAAAAATGTTTGGCTCTTGGAACCCGCAAGGCCCTAATGGGATGTAGAGTTCTGAAGAAGTGGAGTTTCATGACCAAACTTTGAATATCCAGTTTGGAGCCTACCAGTAGCATGCTTCACATGCAGACTGCAACCAGTCTGGAGAGGTTTTGACGTGAACAACTCTAATCCAGATGTGACGAAACAAAGCATGAAGTAAGATTTCCATTTCTGGCCGAGATATTTCATAGATGGTAAAAACAAAAACAAAAAAACAGAGATTTGATATGATTTTCCATGACTACATCTGAGGAGAAAAACTGGAGGTATAAATAAAATTAAAGACATTTTTCAGTTGTCTGGTTCTCATAGTTCATTTTAAAGAGCCAATCAGAAGATTCATGACCATCACATCTCTACTGGTTTTTGTACGTTTTGGGTCGGTATCAGAAAAATCCACTTTAACTAGAGAAGTCCCCAGCTGGTTGGCTGCAGTACAAGTTTTAAGCCCCGCTCCTTCATAGAAACAATTGGAACACTTACCTGAAATAATAATAATCTTCAAATGATTGTTGTTGATTTTTGATCATTCTCTCAGTTTTTACTTTGCTGCTGTTTGTTTAAATATGTAATGTTTAAAATATATTTAGTTAATTTTAGTTGTAGGTTTTAAGAGAAGTGTTCAGTTTCACTGTGACTGACTGTGACTGATGGTTCAGCAGACAAGAACATTTAAGCTCATGTTAAAAAGACTCAAATTAAAAAGTCAAGTAATTAATTTAGTCTGACTTTGACAGTGGGGTGAGAGGAATTTGTCAAGTTAGGCTCAAAAATGTTTACACTAAGAAATGATGAAGAAACTTCTGAAAAATTGACATAAAGCAGCAGATGGTTCAAGAAAATATTCATTATGATTTTTACAAGATAAAAAGATGATTAAAAAAACATTCAGTATTTTACATCCTGATAATAAAACTGATTAACTAATTTACAAAGAATCTGAATGCAAAAATTATTTCAAAACTGAAAATTGGAGTTAGAGGAACCCTGCGCAAAATTTCTGAGCTAGAGCCTCTGGCTGTGTCTCAATTCGTCGACTGCAGCCGACGTCGACCGCGGCCCACGTCGGCTGCAG
>JARVJO010000096.1:1675300-1693141 GCA_031762555.1 Cynodonichthys magdalenae | reverse complement strand
CTGAGGAATGCTTCCAGCACCTTGTTGAATCCATGCCACGAAGAATTGAGGCAGTTCTGAAGGCAAAAGGGGGTCCAGCCCGTTACTAGCATGGTGTACCTAATAAAGTGGCCGGTGAGTGTAGATATAAATAAATGCAAAGGAACTTTAGGTTTACATGATTACTTCTAAGAATAACCAACATTTTTCTAGTATTTTTCCTAATGTTGCCCACCAAAACTTGTATAAACTGCTCAAAAGTTGGGAAGAATGAAAAAATATACTTTCCTGAATCGCTACAACTAGGAACTGGGTTTGATCTCACCAGGCTCTGTCCTGATGGACGCCACAGGCATGACAGAACTTCAGTCAGTCTGCAAGACAAACAGGAGGAAAACAGGAAAATCACCAACAAATGTTTAAGTTTCTAACAAAAATATGCTAAAAAGATAACTCTATGAAAACATAACTCTTGACTTTTTTTTTATTTTGTCACATTACAACCACAAACTTCAACATATTTTACTGAAGTTTTATGAGATAGACCAACAAAAACGCACATAATTGTAAAGTGGAAAGTGATATTGTCATCAATGCATGTGCCATAAAATAACAAAACTTGCTTTCTGTATTTAACCCATCATACAAGAGATACACTCAGGTGGAGCAGTGGGGGGCTGCACAAGCACCTGGGGAGCAGTTAGGGAATAGGTGTCTTGCTCAAAAACCTTTTGGGTGTGAAGCATCAGTGTTTACCCCTGATCTATTCTGCTGCCAACTACATTAATTAAAGTACCTAAAACAAAGTTAAGTTTTAGAAACAAGTGTACCAGGAGGTTGGGGGTATGGTGCAAGAAGTGATGAAGTAGTTTCCTCTGCTGCACAGAACTGGTCTCATGCAAACACATACAGACATTTATTAATTGGTTTCATCTTAATTTCTCACTACTTCTACATGTTTGTTCCTGATACTCTTAATTCCATTAGGTCTCTTATTCAGATCTGACTCTTTAAACAGTCTCTTGCTCACAAACACCCTCATGGTTACCTCCTTCCTTCTTCTCTTTCACCCGACCAACCCCCAACTTCTAGTACTACATTATTTTTGAGAGCATGCCTCCAGCCCAATTCTTTCTGCCCTGTCCCCCTTTATCTCCCACCATTACTCTTCTGCTCAGCTGTGAAATAAATAAAGTGGATGTTCTCACATTCATTGTTACACAGAAGTGTTGACACAAAGCTGTAACAATCGGCATGGCTCAAATTACAGGGGAGGGAGAATTGACCCTTTATAATAAAAACTTGGACCTTCCCAGAAGAGGGAGAAACATATGGGGAGATCCAATTTTTATACTCCATGCAGTCATTTTAAATGTTACTTCTCATATTTCAACTTGAAAGAATCTGATTATATGGTTTCAGAACCCTCTCAAGAGGACTATACCAACATGTAAGACAGCTGTGTGTGAAGTGAACCTCCCACTGCTGCCAGTTCTACCATTAGCTGAACCTCACATCCAGAGTTCCTGTCTACAGAGGTTAAGATTAGCTGCAAGTCAAACAGTTAGTTTACACTTTCAGTTAACTCACTTTAGGGTTAGCAACACAAACCGGCTGTTTTCCTTTTAAACATTTCTGAATAGATATGAAGACTTTTGATGGGGGGGTTATCCTCTGTGCCACATCCACCACAGGAAAAAAAAATTGCATTTTGGTGCCTCTGTGAGCCAAGAAAACATAAGATGATTTACTGTGTGTTTGAAC
Source organism: Cynodonichthys magdalenae (assembly GCA_031762555.1). Lineage (NCBI taxonomy): Eukaryota > Metazoa > Chordata > Actinopteri > Cyprinodontiformes > Rivulidae > Cynodonichthys > Cynodonichthys magdalenae. The sequence continues at coordinate 1,691,398 of JARVJO010000096.1, read as the reverse complement.
ACTTGAATAATAACACTTACTTTAAGATGCATTTCATTCGTAGATTATCGCAGTTTATGTTATTATCAAAGTAATTTCTGTCCTCTGTGTTTAGATGAAAAACTGATGAAATCAAAAGAAGTTTGAAGATATCTTGGTTTGCCACAATAATATTGACAAAAAGTTTAGTTTAAAGGCAATGAATGTCATCAACACTAATATCCTGATGCTGATGATTCCAGAACAGCTTCTGTATGAGCGATACATCTCTACCTGTTGCTTTAGCTAGGACCACTTAGTTAAACTTTAATATGGTCTATTTTTGTTTCTGTATACATGTGTTTAACCATCTATCCATTGTCTGTGTGTACATGTTGTTGCTGGTGTCATAATTGGTTGATAACAAATATGGTTATTATTTTCCTACCATGGCAACTTCTTGTGACTACATTTGTTCAATGTTACCACTCACTTTTTCCCGTCATTGTATTAATAACAGCTATACTGTTTTTACCCAACTTTTAATAAAGTCTAATATTTATGTGTGTATATTTTTAGGCGGCTGGATAAAGCCCCCCTAAAATGAACCTCATAGTCAAGTTCCAGGACTTTTTTCCTGACTCATGGTCCAGCATAGTGTCTATTCAAGCACATAAAGAAGGATGGCAGCTTATTTGGCATCAGGTCAACAAAGTCATTTCTTAGAGTTATTCAGGCTTTAAAGTACTTCAAATGGCTTAAACAAAATTTAACATAAGTAACCCCTAAAAAAGACTTTGTTAAAAACTACTGTATATGATCTTTATCAGCTCATATTCCTAACAAGCATGGTTGATTCTTTGATAAACACTTAAAATTTGAATGAAGTAACTTTTAATATACTTTTAATTCCCTTTTTAATCACAAAAATAGAGAAAACTATTTTAAATCAAAAGCAGCATTAAAAGTAAAATTAAATTAAATTAAATTTAGTAAAATTAAATAAAACATTATTTTAAAAATGAATATAAAACATTTACTTTATTTTGGTATAATTTCAGGGATGAAATGAAGTCAATGTTTACACACAATATTTACATTGTGTTTTGTATTGATTGAACTTTTATTTTTTCAGACACTATTCATTTTTATCTCAAGGTTTACCAGTAAAAGTATGATCAGCATATATCTGGACAGAAAAACGATCCCCAAAAAAGGTTACAGGTAAATTTTAGCTGTTTTCTTACTCATAAAACCCTATTTCTAAGCAGACTGGTTTCCATGGTGAGCTTGCATCTTACAATATGGCGGACGCGCTCGCGTATCGTGTCTACAGATTCTACTTCTACCATATCCATGTGTCCCATCATCATAAAATGTTTTTAGTTTTCCTCTCACTACCCCTCACCATAATAACGTGTATCCTCCAGCTGACACAGGTGGAACCCAGAAAGAAAACGTCCCAAAACACGACGTCCGTCTCCATCTACAGACTAAACTAACGCACAGAAACAAAAGGTGTCCGACAACCAGAACAAAGCATCATCCAGTTAGCTTAATTATTATAAGCAGCGCGCGCACCTGCCGTCCACTCTGCTCCGCTGCTGCGGCCTCACGATAACAAACTAGCCGCGCAAGATACAAATAAAAACAACATTCTAAGCTAACATCATGATGTGTTGGTGTGTAAGAAACCAGTCACCTACCTTTGAACACAACAACACAAGATTTCTGCTGTCTGTCCGCTCTTCTGCGCGTCTGCTCGTTACTCTGGCTCTGTACAACGGCAAGAGAAATAATAACAACTTCCGCTGAGATTTCATAATAAAAGCATTTTAGCAGAATAGAATAGAATAGAATAGAATAGAATAGAATAGAATAGAATAGAATAGAATAGAATATATTGTATGGTATTTAAACTAAAATTTGACTTGAATTGCACATTATAAGCCATAAATGTACTCACACACAACTATGTGAGTAAAATTCATCCATCCATCCTTTATCTATACCCGCTTCTTCCTTTCAGTGTAACGGGGGTCACTGATGCCCATATCCAGCGGTCAGAGTGCGAGGGGCGGTGTACACCCTGGTCGCAAGTCCATCACAGTGTGAGTAAAATATCAACATTAAAAGTATATATTAATATACAGATTGTTATGCTAAAAAGTTAAACAACCATAAAGTAGGCTACCTCCAGATAAATAAATAAATAACCTGCATGATACAAATAAATTATTTAATTGATCATAAGTTTATATCACAGAGCTCTGGACTCTGGATTCTGTTAGCCTGTTTGATATGTGCTGTCATCATTCTGATCAAATAGTTCAGTGTCACTTGGACCAGGCAGATTGAGTTAGATTTTAAAGTGAAAGGTTTCCAATCCTGCAGCCATGAGGACTTTACTTGCTGAAGACAAAACTGAAGGGAAAATGCCCCAAGAACAAGCAGGAGCCTAGACAGTTGCAGTAGAGGCCTGGCAGAACATCACCAGGGTTGAAACCCAGCATTTGCTGATTCCTGTGTGTTCTAGACTTCAGGCAAAAAGTGAAGATTTAATTTATGATTAATTTGTCCCATTACTTTTGGTTCCCTAAAAAGTGTGAGGTATCTGTATACTGTTCATCTGATTTGAATGTAAATACCTTCAAATTAAAGCCGAAAGTCTGCAGTTAAAGGCTTGTTTGTTTCATTTCAAATCCATCATAGTGGTGTTCACAACCAAAAAGATTAGAATTATGTCAATCCCAGTTTTTATGGACCTGACTGATCTACTTTAGGTTTTCCTTGTTTATTTATAGTATTTTGAATTGAGAAAAACACTGTCATACTCAACTTAAGCATGTCCTCTCCTAAATTTATATTGCTACAGTTATTATGCTTATAACCTAGGGGCAATGGCCACCCCAATTTTTCAGGGGTGGTCATTCCCCCTCCTGAACCCCCTTGTGGCTCCCCTGTTATAAACACTAATACAAACCCAGGTGAAAAATAATCACTTCAATGTAAATTTATTATGTTGATCTTATACCTGTGTTGTACCTTCACTCTATTTAAACACTGACTTTTATTCTGAAAGATTGATTTTTGATTTAAATTAAAAACTTAATTTTCCATCAATATTTTAGGCTCATTTTTTGAAAACATGTAATCAAATCAATTAATAAAGTAACATTAAACATTAAAATGTCAGCATGAAATCAACATTATTGTGTACCCAGTTTTTTCTAGCTTTTCCTATTACAGGGAATGCAGAGGAGTGCATACATTATAAATTATTTAAAATATACTGTTAACAATTAATCTGTAAATGTATATGTAAATGAAAAAAAGATCTTTATATGATGGTTCCTTACTTTTAATAGAAAAAATACTCCTACATTTCATTTGAATAAAGAGTTAAAAATGAAACAAAGTGGAGTGGTACCCCTAAAGAGTTGTTTCATACAGTATTTTAAACTCAGTGTCAGTGTTTCATCAAGAACAAAAATAAGAAATATCTGCAGAGGTAAACATGTTTTAAAAACCTTTTAGACCATATGGTTATTTTAAAAATTCCACCAAAGGAGTATATTATTCTTTGTGAATTATTCATCTGTCCAATGTCTGCTTTGCTTCTGTTTAGGCACAAAAAGCGTGCAATGTTTTGTGAACCATTCATGAAATGTCCTTTTAGTTCTCACCAAAATCTCCTCAAATCTATTAAAGCCACACATCTGCAAAAATAAATGTGCCACAAACTTTTACTAATGTCACAGAAAATTGTTTATTCTGATTTTACATTTTAATACAATAATCAGTAATGCATGAAAGAAGAATATTAAAGCTCATAGACACAAAAACAACATTCCGCTTTCTGATTTAATGCTCTGATTTCATTCCAACAACAGATTGTAATGGCACAGATGTTAGACAGGACAGTGAGACAGAAGGAGCCGGTGCTCCAGTCAGTGAAGGTAATTTTGTTGGCTTCAGGGGAGACAAATCAGGGGTGAGAGGCACCAGGTACATTCTGTGAAGCACCTAGAAGGAATGCCTAATGAGGAGGTAGACGAGAGGTGTAGTCACCAGGTGTAGGAGTCGTCATATCTGTTGAAAGGAAGCAAAAAGTGCCGGTAAGAGCAGAAACACTGCAGTTTAGCCAATATATACAGTAAGGAGCATTGCTGGACAACTAATATATTCCATAATATGTTGGTGGCATAAAATGTTGGGGGATAACAATGTTGGGAGAAACAATGCTTCATTTGGGTAAGGGGCGGTTCTAGGGGCGGGGCCACAGGGGCATTGGCCCCAGCTGAAATCTGATTGGCCCCCTGAAGTGCCCCTGTCCTGTCACTCAACTGTCCTTTGCCTGGGAGCAACGATGGTGGCTGCAGTTCCATGTCCAAACACTAGTGGTGCTAATGAGTCAAATAAAAGAGTCAAGCATGAATTAAGTTTATAAAGTCTTATGTTTTTAAGAAAATTTGAACAATCCTGCAGAAAATGTCTTTCAACTGACAAATGATGATTGTAATTTCTCAAATGCTATGTGTTTGAAAGTATTTTATCTATGTACAGTGAAAAAATATGTAAAACTGGTAAGGAGAATTTATTGTGCAAGCGTTTTTTGAATTACATTACCATACATTATTGGTGTTTTAACATGTGTGATTAGTTAAATGTATATCTTAACAAAACTGTGGATTTGTGTGAAAGGATGTTGAACAAATACTTGGCCCCTCTTTCAATATAGTGGCCCCTTGATGGCCCCTTACTCAGAAAAATCCTAGATCCGCCACTGATTTGGATTGACAACTGTCTCTTAAAATACAAAAAAGTTTTGTGTATAAAACATAAAAAGCATTTTAAGAATCAGGCTATTTATAGTTGAGAAATTAAATGGGTAACTAGGGTTGTAACAACACAATCAATTAAAATGACTAATGATTCCATTACATCAAGGCAAAACCTGAATCCATATCATCATCATCTTCATCAACATCATCATTATATGTCTATCTGTCCAAATAATTGTTAGATGAACATATGATTTCTCATCATATCGATTGCAGACTTGTGAATTGAACTAAATCAAAATTGTATCATGACAAACTTTGTGATTTTGAGAAACATCATCTAAACAAACTGATATATTGTAGCTTAATAAAGCCGTTGATTTACACCCCTATAACTACAGCAAATCAAAACATATGCTAAATCTGAGCGTTATGTTTTGCATCATTCCAAAGAATCCAAAATTCATTGGTTGTTAGTCATGAGTTGTGTGATGAATCACTGTCATTGTTGATATGACTAGATTGACTAGATTAAAAAAAAGTTCTCACAAGTAGTTAACTGGACAAATTAATAAAAGTGTGAAGACGAACAAAACAAACAAAAACACGTACAGCAGTAAACAGCCATAGAAATCTTTTTAACAAACTACACTGAAACATTTTTAGATTTAATATAAGATGTTTGTGCTAATCATAGTATTAGCCTCATATATGCCCAAGTCATTTGTGACTAAATATGTTCTTGGCAATTATCTTATGAGGTTAACGATATGGAGAAAGGTGGTGGTGTTTTACCTTGATCTGTGATTTCTGTTGCTGTCGCCACCAAACAGCAGCTCTGAAACCACATCCTCCTGAGCAGAGCGCTTTCCATACCTGCCAAAAACAAAATCAGGACTCGTTCATTAAATCAGACTTCACATTGTACAAGTTCTAATTGCATCATAGAAACAATTGTAATATCTCATTTTGAAATAACCAGAATTTATTTGTGATTTTGGGGGTTTACTGTCTTAAATTCAAGTCACATTTATTTATTTGACATTTTTAATTTAAACACCCAGGGTTGGAAGTTGTGTCAGACGTCAATCCTTCCATTTACCTCTTCCCTGAAGTTAATGCCAACAACTCCCTTTGTTGTTGTTTTATATTCAAAGAATATGGGGTCTGTGTCTGAGTCATCTTACCTCCCTTTTTCCAATATTTTGCATGAACAGTTGGCTTTTTTCACTAAGTAAGGCTCTTGTTTCTACAGTCCCCATCAGACTAAAGTATGTAGAATAATGGTGGAACGACATCTCAGCATCCTGCTGAAGAAATCAAGGTTCCAGAGGAGCCTGCAAATTTAAACTCACTGTGCCGTTTAGCAGAAAACAACTCGAAAATGTTTGTGATCAGCTGGATGTGAAACAATCAAAGGCACCCCAGCTGAGCAACTTGCAGCTCCTCTGTTTTCCCATCAGCCACCTGTTCTATTTCACAGTACGACCATGGCATTTAGTCTCATTCTCCCAATGCTTCTAATGAGTCTGCAGCACAAACTATGGTGTCCCAGCTGGTACAAATGTTCCACTTTCACACAGCTTTCCTCTGTAATAACCTGTTACCAGCCATAAATCCCATAGTTGCTCTTATCTTGTTTCCCTTTATCTTCCTCTTTGCATTACTTCCCCTTCCCATTTGTTTTTTCTGCTCTTTAAGAGGTAAATGTCCTACACTGCAGAGAGACTTCTGTAAGACTGAAAGACAAATAAAGAATTAGTTTAGAAAATAAACACAGGACTGTCTGATGTTTCATTGTTTCTGCTTTCAGCTGATTCTAACACCTATTTTCTGTATTGATATTTAGATTGAATAAGTTCTCACACAGTTAACTGGATGTCTGTCTCAAAAAATCAGATTATCCTAAGATTATCACACAGAAGTGAAACTGGGATTAAGAGTTAGTGCTAGTCCAACCAGTCAGTTTACATTTCCACCTGCTTGCTCTGTCATTTACATTATATTTATCACCTTATCAGGTTCATTTATCTAATGATGTTAGAGCAAACATATATATATAGATTTCAAGCCATCACTTGACAAAACACACACCTGATATCACTGCTTAGATCTATTCAGGGGTATCTGAAGAGCTCCAAGCTGACAGCCAGCTGGTCCCTCCAGGCAGCCAGAGTTCTTCTATCAGATATTATTTGTTTTTATAAGCAACTCTCCAGAAAAATGTAAAAAACCCTCTCAGAATAAATTGCTTTCTTGCTGCTTTTGGTCAGCCTCCAAATAACAATGTGCAATTTGCCTTTCATGAATAAGAGCAGAAACTGCTTTAAAAAAACATTTGGAGTCGCCACAAAGCTGGCAGCTACTCTGCTGCCACCCAAATCAAATTAAGTCTTTTTTTTTCTGGGTCCATCTGTGTGACTTTTATTGCTCCACTTGTTGATGTGGAGGCCTGGAGGGGGTCGGAGAATGAATCATAATGTGATCTGTGGAGCTTTTGTTGTGTGCAGCCTTGAGAAGAATCATATCCTGACAGAGTTTTGAGCTTCAGAAAATTTCAATCTGGACTTAAATTTGAGGAAGGCAAGAAAGAAGCCTGAATGCAAGGTTAATACATTTGTCTTAACATTGGTTTCAAGTCATTTTATTCCTTGTGATCCTCAAGAAGAAGAATTTAAACTTTTAGATCTTTTTAAAACTTTAAATTTGAATTTGGATGTTGTTTTTGACTGTGCTTAAAGATGCCTGAAGAAGATGTAAAGAAAAGATTTTTTTAAATAAACTTTTTTTTGAACTTTTTCAAGTGATCAAAAGTGTATTTCCTCACTGGTTTTTTTAGTATAGCAGGACTCTATGGGTTAATTTTTGACACAGGGGTAAGGCGGTTGTCCTCCAGTCGGGTTTAATCCCCAATCCCTGCAGCGTCCTGAAATCACCTAAATCAAGACCCTGAACCCCCAAATGAGTATAAGAGAAAATGTTAAAGACTAACTAAACCCAAAATCAACCTTTTTTGCAGATAAACTGTCTACATTGTGCCTTAAGTGTAATCTTTTTATATTTCTGTGCAAATTGTCATATTTTTGTGCTGCTTACATAAGGTGAAATTAAATTATGAACAGTATTAAATATTTCCCATGACGATTCTTTAAAATTTAACAAATTCTTTTAGTCAGCAAATGAAATTTATAAAAAGTTATTTAGAAACGATTTATTTTCAGTAACATTTTGATTCAAATCTAACTGAATATCTTGGCTCTGCATCATGTGACATCAACATTTACAGCGACAGTTAACTCCTCTCAGGTCAGCAGCTCATTCAGCATCTGTGATGTCCAGCAGACATCTATAAGTGTTCATCATACAGTTTACTGATAACTTAGTAACAGTCAAAGTTACTGAGATAAAAAGTTCTGTTTTGTTGATTAGATCCTTTACATCAGATAAATCAGTGCCGTGTTTACGGAGTTGACTAACTAACCTAGCATTAATCAAGTTTATAAAATGAATCAGTTTTTCATTTCTATAAACTTTTACATCATCATAAGTTTTCTGTCATACACATTTTTTGGGAGAAATAGGACAACATACCTGGATGGAATAAATATTAATGAGCTGGTAAATATATAATGCTATTATGAGTGTAATTTGTAAACCTTTTTCGGTTCTTTTGTTGGAATAAATACACATGAATTAGCCTAAACATTGTTTCTTATGTTTAAAGTTTAATTAGATGTTTAGCATTCAATAAATAAAAGTGTGTGTGTGGACGGGTTGTTCGTGACATATGAGGACCATTTTAAGACAAAAACCTACATGTGGGGACCACTGGTACATATGTGAACCTAAGCCATGTCCCTGTTTTGTTTAAAAAGCCATTGGTGGGATGGGGGTTTGGATTAGGACCAAGGTGTAAATTAAGTTTAGGTTAGTTTTAGGGTCAGGTAGGAACCTGTGAGGTTAGTTTTATGGTAGGGGGTCAGCGTTAGGCTGTAGAAATGAATGGAAGTCAATGGAATGTCCCCATACGTACAGGTGGACACAGCTGTGTGTGTGTGTGAATGTCAAGTGTTTGGCAGAACATGGATGAAGGCAAAAGGTTGTGTGTAAACATAGACCAGCCCATGGCCCTGAGGGATACCTCTGTCTGGTGATCAGGTTGATGTAGTGTCTCAGGGCAGTGTAGTACTTTGCCAGTTCTTCAGGAGGCGCGTCTTCTCCGGGGTTTTCTGGTTTTGGGGGGTAGGCATCTGCCAGTGCTCCCAGACATACCAGCACACATAACACTGTGGCCACCAGCATCGTCCAAGGCTTCAGCATCACAACCATCTGCGTCAAATCAGCATATTCTTGTCAGTTTCATTCCATAATCAGGATAATCATTAAGAAATGTCATTAAAAAAACATTTGAATGTATCTTCAGGGTCATTTTCACAACAATTTTATTTGTTTTTTGGGGGAGATGATTATTTGAAACACAGACTTGGAATGCTTTAACGGTGGACCTTCATTCTTCTCCACTAAATACTCGTAAAAATCTCAGGAAGATGAGAGGAGAGCATCATCTGTTTTTATCATTAGACTGTAATGCTGTCACATACTCTTCCCTTCAGATGTGTTGTTGAGATATTTGAATGTGTGCAACTCTCGGTCCATCTAAAGATGTTCTCACTTCAGCAACATCAAGCGCTCGTCCTGTTTCCTCCACCTCAGCCGAGCCCAGAGACCAACAGACCCCGACCCCCCAACTGATCAGAGGTCCATTTGAAGATAAGAACAGCTTCTCATTCTCTAAACAAAACTGAACCTTTCAGATTGTTATACTTATCTATCATTTATTGGACTCCTAGTTAATTGTTTTAACTGTTAACTTGTTTTTCTTAATATAAAAACAAAATGTTAGAGTCAAAGCTTTATCATGTGTGACAGATTTTCATCTGGATCGTGTCTGTAACCCTCAGTCTTCAGCAGTCTTAGACCTCCCGATCACAAAATCATCACAAAAATCACAAAATCATCTTCAAACATATAGAAATGTTTCAGTGATTCAGTTCTGTTCCATCCCATGTTTTCTCACAAAATAAGACTTAACATCCCAAACAAAATGCAAATCAAAATGCTCAACATGTTTCCTCATAACTATTATTTTTTTGTTTATGACATATACTAGATTTACAGCCAATCAGTGGCATTGTCAGAGCTACACCATGAGCTAACTGTGACAAATATAAACTACTTCTGAATATCAATGATGGGTTATAGTTCAGTACATTAACAAGAGAAATATAACAAAAGGATTGTTTTGGCGTAGCTGTGGCAAAAATAAGTGATCTGTACCTGGGCTGCCCTCCTTCATTAACTTCTTTTTCTCAGGTTGTTTCATCAGTTATGAAGCTGATTTAATCACAGATTAAGATTTCTGATTTATTTCCAATGAAAAACAGACAGAAAAATGTGGCAGGATGCATTTGACATAAAACATAATAAAAATAAATATATTCCATTTCTTTAATTCATTTTATTTAACTTATTACCTTTTTAAAAAGATAATTTATTGAGAGTTCTACAACAGCAAAAACCTAACAAATGGATCTTGTGTTCATGAATGAAGGAAAGTCCTGAGAAAGTGACACTTACTTTGAGAAGATTAGGGAATCCAGGAGGCTGTCTGTTTTCCAGGTGACCCCGAAGCGCAGCAGAAGCTCTTCTTTGCACCACTGAGGAGATTGGAGTTTGATCTCCTTGTCAGTCTGGTTTCTCTCAGCAGGTCTTTGGTTCAAACCCACAACAGACAGATTTATATGGTTCAGAAACAGCACGGGAGGGAGGGGTCACACTGCCTGAGTGTGTTTGTGGAGGAAAGGTGGGGTGAGTGGGACCTGGGGGGTGAAAAGACCGAGTGCGTCAGATGGTGCTGATGATGGAGACATTACTAATGCGTCAGTCGTGTGTACTCAGTCCCATGGTTCTGATCCGGTCATCGCACGACACCCACAGAGCTGTTTCCCTTGGTAAATAATGTGAAATGTATTTATTTACTAGAGATTTGATGTAATATATATATAAATGACAGTTACATATGTGAGCGAGTGGTAAGGTGGGAGGAAAGAGAGTGATGCTTTAGTTGTTCTGGTAAAGTTACAGGTATGAGGTTGATTAATTTCTTCACCCTTTATAATCAGGACCCAACCACTGAAGTGGATTTTGTTAATTACAGGGAACTCTTTATTATAACCAATAAACATCATCATCAACAAATGGGGAGGAGGCTGAATTTATCGTTTAGAGTTTTATTGCACAAATAACCTAATTCCAAAATATAATCAACAACAATAAAAACACAATTGATACACAACACAAATAACTAAGAATAAAAATGTGAAGAAAGCTAGTTTGGAGAAGTAGTTTTTAAATAGTTACTCAGACTTGATGGTTTAATCTTAAATAGTTAAATAGTTTACTTTTGGACTTTGGTTGGGAGATGTTATTTAAAGCAGGGTATTATGTATTTTCCAGGCATATAGTTCAATTCTATACAACAATCAAGTAACTGTGTTAACTTCAGTCGTTATTGAAATGCTGTATATATCAAAAAAAATTTCACTTTGTATCATAGTCTGTCTAAACAACTTGAAACCTCTGTCTCTTTGAGAACATCATTCTGTCTCAGACACTCCCATTCAGCATTTTCAGCATTTTCAAACATTGCTTTGGGGGAGGGGTGCTTTTTACAAATAGGCGGTGCTTTGTACCAGCCAGAGTTTAGGCAGCTTAACATGGCTACCACTAGCCTGGCCATTGCCTTCCTACGCAATTCTGCTCGATTATAATCTCTGCTCTGTCTGGGCTTTCTCCTATTGACATGTTTTCTCCGGTAGAATTTCAGCCAAGCCAATCAAGGAGGAGTTGTGAATAATATGTCTGTTTTCTGCACTGTTTTAATCTACCTGTAGTTTAGCAATGGCACCAGTGGAAGTGAATGAAGAGAGAAGGCAGTGATGATAGATGCAGCTATCCCAAGTGACTGACACATCAGAAAGAAAGAGCACTAAAGGCTGAATAAATACCAAGGGCTGAAATAAGAAATACAGAAGTTGTGGAGAGTTAAAGCATCTGTAGTCTCAGTGGTTGGAGCGCTTGGTGCTCTGACCCCCAAACTGGAAGAGTGGCTTCAGCAGATCCCAGGAACAACCTCAGAGATCTCTGTCCAGAGGAACACAGTCTTAGGAAAAGTCAAGGTACTGAAAAGCCTGATTACTGATTGATTCAGTATTTTTGCTTCATCACCTATACCCCAAGTTTTTATTCTCTTTTTAAGTAATGGTGGCATAGCTCTGCTTAGATTAAACCAGTGGTTCCCAAACTATTTCTGCCAGATCACCCCTTAGGTTTATAAAAAAGTTATGGGAATTACATATAAGATTATTTCTTATAATATGAGGTTGCACATTCATTTCAGGTTTTACTATAACAGTCTAATGTAGTCCTTGTTAGGCTGACAGAGAAAAGTGTTTTATTAGAAAAGTAGGGTCAACGTTATCAAGTACAATGACAGCATATCTTATTTCCAAAAATCTGTGAGGCCTAAACACTGGAATCATCAGGCTCTGCACGTTTCAGGCTTCTCTTCAGGCTCCTCTCTTCCATCTTTACTGTTTTTCATCTTTCTTTTTGATAATAATGACATCAGTGTTTTGCTGCTCTAATCTTCCTCCCTGGTTACAAACCTGTAGCAGCTTTGCTTTCAGACAGTTCTGGTTCAGCTGTGTTGGCTGTAGGGATTTTACAATCTAATCTGGAATGTCCTAGTGGATTATACATGTGTGTTGTATGTACAAATTGTGAGATAAAATCCCAACAAACCTTGCAAATCTGTAACTTCATTTGATCAGTAGATTACCTGTCACAAAGAAATCAGTCTCTTGTTTCTGTACCCAAAGGTGTTGATCATAAATGTCTTCAGTGAAGTACAGATATTCTCCATCTTTATTATTGTGATTTAAATTTAAAGATATAAAATCTTCACTATAATGTAATTTTACTTTTTATTATACAAATGAGGTAAACTCAGAGAGCAGGGGTTGTGGCTGCAACTAAATGCTTTGTGTTCAGATCTTAAGGGTCTATCTGTCTTTTCTCTGAAAACTCTGGTATTTTCCAACCATCCAAAACTTGTACCTGATGTTAACTGTGATGATCCTGCCTGCACCTTGTCCAGATAGAGCTGTTGGCCCATCCTCCTTCTTGTTTCAGCTACTTATTTTAGTAAATGTTCCAGTTACTACAGTATGCATGTTTGGTGTGTTAGTAGCATCATGTAAGAGAAACATCTTAACACAAAAAGTCCATTAATGTGTTAAATGAATGACAAGGCAGAATCACAGAAGTCAACACTACGGTCCATCAGAGTGATGTGTTGTTCCTGGCTGATATCTGTTATCAGTAAAGTCTGGATGACATATTATCCTGACAGAGCGGAGATGCAGATAAATGAATTCAAGACTGGAATAAACACTAAAAGGCTCCTGGACATTCAGACAGGAGATGAGCTTTAAAAGCTTCTAGTTTTTTCTATATGACTGTGTGTCTATTGCACATGCTCAGCAATATGTACTCTGTGTGTGTTTGAGCGTGTGTGTGGTGTGCAGTGACAGCAGCAGTGCTGTGGGTTTTATCAGTGATGTTTAAATGTTTCCTGTCACTCTTCCTCCAACCTTTTCCACAGTTACTGTTGATACAATCAGACATGACAACATGTTGAACCCTGTGAAAACAGCTGTATCTTTCAACATTTCACAGCCAATAAACAATTTAATAAGCATAAATACAAACATCATTAATTTAGGAATTATGTCAGAGGTTTATAATTTGTGTATGTGATCAGTCACCATCACACCAGCTTGAGCTGTTAAAATTAAATTTCCATCTCCATCTTCTACCACTGATTGGGTTGTGAAGGCAACATTTACAGGACATTTCTCTTCTCAGCGACACTCTCCAGCTCCTACTGGGGAACTTCCAGGCCAGAGACGATATATAACTTCTACAAAAATTCTAAACCTTCAAGGGGAGACGTCCTTGAGGCAATCAAATGCCTGAATCTTTTGATGATGAGGAGCAGCAGCTCTACTTTAAACTCCCCCCAAATGACAGTGTCCCACCCTTCTCTAAGGTTAAACCCAGCCATTACTTTTGTCCGCTTGTGTTTGGGATCTCGTTCTTTTGGTCATAATCCAAACCTCACGAAAATAAACGAGGACTAGAATATAGACAAACCAGTTAATTCAGAGCTTTACTTTGTGACTCAATTCTTTCTTTACCAAGACCAACCTAAGCAGTGCCCTCATTACTGAGAATAAAGCCCCTTTCCATCTCCTGCACCTTTCTACCATCACATGTGAATATGAGGTTCCCAAACCAGACACCCTCCTCCATGACAATACCTTGAGATGCTGTTCATGAACACCACATACAGGATTCACTAGCAAGGACCACACCATTAAATAAGTTTAAGAATTTTATTGAAGGAAGGGGTGAAAGGGATAGATGGATGGGATGAGTGATGAGTCTTGGGAAGGTAAATGGATAGAGGCTTAGGGCAATAACTCAGAGTGGGGCACAGTCTTCAGGAAATATCCTTTCCTTTCTCCAGCCTGCTATAGGACCCCCCCCCCCCCAGCTAAAACCTGAAATGGAAGAGATTAGGATGTGATTTTGACGTAGGAAGGAGGTAAAAGTAAAGAATGAAGGGACGTAGGAAGGGATGAGTGAATGGAAAAAGGGATGAAGGGCGGATGGGAGAAGGGATGAAAAGACGAAAGGATGGAGGAAGAAATGTAGGAATGTAGGGAGGGATGAAGGGAAGGAGGAAGGGATGAAGGGGAGGAGGAAGGAATGGGATAATTAATGAAAAGACGAAGAAACGGAGGAAAGAATGAGGAAGGGATGAAAAGACAAAGGGATGGAGGATGGTATGAGGACGGAATGAGGAAAGGATGAAGGGATATGATAAGAGATAAAGGGATGAGGTAGGGATGAAGAGACAATTCAATTTGGTTAATTTATAGCGTCAATGTGATAAGCTGTGGTCTTGTGTGTGGGCTTTTGTTGTTGTGTCTTCTTATGCTCTGTGTCCTTTCTCACCTCAGATCTCCAGTCTTCAGCCTTTTCTCTCACACCTGTTGCCACTTGTAATCACCTCAGCTGTCTCCACTTTCCACTCAGCCCTGTTGGTATATGTTCTGCTCATTTTCTCTCCACTTTCGTCCCATCATTGCTTTGCCTTGCTCATGCTTTGTCCTGGTTCCCTCCTGTGTCCTCATAGTTGTTATTGTAATCTTGCTGCCACTACGTCAGCTGTTTTGTTTAATAATTTTTTTTATTTTGAGCCCGCTTGTCTGCCTGTCTGGTCATGGGTCCTGCCTCAGCCTGTCCGTGTGTTGGTCAAGTCATGACATTGTCCTCTCGAGGCACGTATGTAAAATTTATTGAATAAATCTAAAGAAGCCAGGAGACTGCATTGAATCGTCTCTTCATTCCTTCCCCATTCCTTTCCTCCTCCTCCTATGATAAAGTACTGGTAATATTATATAATGCAATAGTTGAATTGAATTGAATTATACTTTATTGATCCCAAGTGGAAATTACAGTAATAGAATAATAAAATAATTGTTCCACATTTGATTTATTGTGTAAGGTTAAGGTTTGGGGGAAGGCATGTAAAACATTTACAAACTCTATTTTTATTCTGCAAAAAAGAGCCATAAGAATTTCCACCAGAAAACATTACAGTCACCCATCTAATATATTGTTCCATCAATTGAAATTTTTAAAGTTTTGTGAGTTGGTTGATTTTAAGATTTTGTTGATTATGTATAAGGCTCATCAAAACGCATTACCTTTGAACATTCAATCAAATTTCATTAGGAGGGAAAGTATTTATATTCTTAAAGAATTAGAAAATTTTTGTTAAACCTAAAATACGAACAAACTTGAAATAGAGATGTACATCAGTTCAAGGAATAAGGTTGTGGAACAACATGGCTAGAGAATATCAAAATGCTGGTTTGATTACTTTTTTTGGAAGAATGGTTAAATTTGATTTGTTTAAGAAATATGAAATTTGTCACGATTTGGTGCAGGAACAGACCCAGGGCGCAGGCAAAAATCCATAGTTCAAAAATAAGGTTTATTAAAGGAAACAAAAAATGCTGACGGGGCAGCTCAAAAACTTACAGGCTTCAAGGAAAAAGAACAGACACTCAGGAGGACTGGACAATACAATGATCCGACGCAGACTGAACACAGGACACAGAATATATAACCAAACTAATGAGGACTAACAAGAAACACCTGG
>JARVJO010000096.1:1600431-1611963 GCA_031762555.1 Cynodonichthys magdalenae | reverse complement strand
TTGGCTGATTAGAAATTAAGTGTTAACGAGCAGTTGGACAGGTGTACCTAATAAAGTGGCCGGTGAGTGTATATGTCTTGTATCAGGAATAATATGAAAATCAAAGGGCCAAGGAAAAAAGCTGATTCTAGCTAAAACAGTGTGCATATATGTTTAAGTTGAAACTGTAACATGTTTTGAATGCTTTTCTCTCTGCTTTTTTTTCTACAGTATGTGGCATTTGGCTCACTCTTCTTCATTCTTCTTTCCATCTCTACCTTCTGCCTGGAGACCCATGAGGTCTTCAATACTATCTACAACAAAACTGAGAACGTCACTGTTGGGAATGTAACACGTGAGGAGGTACAGTCAATTCTCTGTAAGGGGGTAGCTTTTTCATCTTTGACTGGATAAAAGTCATTTAAATGAGGAAAGGTGAGGTGTTACCTGGCAATGCAAACCATATAGTATCTTGGAGCCCCACCAACTTTAATAATGGATGTGGATAACACTCTTTCAGTAATTTAGTAGTAAACATTTCTTCATATTAAAAGTAATAAAAAGTATATTAAACTTACACATATGGATCTTCATAGCTGATTCTAAATGGGAAAAATGTAAACTCTTAACCCTCAGATCCTAAATGTAAACAATCATCTCATTAATGTTAGAAGAGTCACAAGAGTGTAATAGTTTAGCTATGCTGAGAGTTAAAAACAGAAAGATAAAAGTTATTCAAAGAAAATTATAAAGAAATACTTTGTGTTAAGTCAGAAGGGTGTACATACATTTACATATCAGGTACTTCCAGTCAAGTCACTTTTATGTCCTTAGAAACATGAATTCAGGCTCTTCAGCTAATATGTATGAATGGATAGGATTGATCAAAAGGCTGATGGGGCAGCCAAACTCATATTACTCCAGGGGTACGCAAAAAACATATCCACAAGTTTCTGGAAAAGCGTATGGAGGCTGCATGATAGTCGCTAGTCCCGCCCAGAGCCCTCCCAACTGTTCCGTATTTCCAGTGCACAAGAAATTCATTGATTTAGATAGTTATGATAACAATAAATTAATTTTGATTTTGCTTTAACTGGTGGCTTGAGCAGTTCAATCACGAGTTTGGGTTCAACTTGTGTTTTTGTCGGCTGCCACAACAATTGAAGAAAACTGAGAAACGGTTTGGAAACATTTTGCCTGGAACAAGAAGTAGTAAAGCTTGTTCATGCTCAGCGTCCTACAAACTGCACTTTATGCTGACAAAGGAGGATCATAAACTAACACGACTAGCAGCTTTAAATCTCAAAAATTCACAGAAGAGAGTTTATTTGCTTTTTTTCATTTTATCGACAAAAATCCCATGGATATTCACTCCGATCCAGAGCTCATCCGAACCACTGTGAGTCAGACAGCTTCCAGCAATATTAACTAAAACCCTGAATCTGTGCCTGGTGAGTTAAATTGTAAATGTTGTGTGTCCCCTTTCGCTATTTAATCGTACAGTTTTTTGCTTTTACTAAATGAAAGCCTACGGTGAATGGCGTTAGCTACTGTTAGCCTGGTTGTTTGTTAGCACGTTATTTGCAGCTAATTCTTAAATTTAAAGAACTTTTATGCCTATGGTTAGTAGTCGCATGCTGGCAAAACTATATAAATGTCTTAATTTAACAGCAGTTCTGAGTAAGCTTGGAATAATAAATAATCCTCTTCCCAAATACAGGCTAAAATCATGGCAGGATTAAAAGACGAGGAGCTTAGCCCCCAGGGGCTATAAAAGTCCCCGGTTTGTGTTAATAAAATATATGCTAACAGAGATATTAGAGGCATTTTGTTTACTTTTGTTTATCATTTATTTAAAATGAGTGCAGCTGTATGAAACTCTACAGTTCATCTCTAAAAGCTACAAGTGAACTAGCACACAGCTAATTTTATGTTTAGTAAGTTTATTACTTTTATAAAATTATACAATTCTGAGGGGCTTAGGAACATTTTACTTCCAAAGCTGTTGACATTTATGCGTTTGTGTGTGTCTTCGGGAAAGACGAGGTAGTTGATGTCAGGAGTAGCTAACATCGGGATGTAGTTTCATGTCATCTACCCAGTCCGTAAGCAGTGACGGGTGAACCACTGCTTACATCCTTACAGTATGTACACCTCTGATATGTGACCATCTACACCAAATTTCAATGGAAAATGCTTTGATAAACAGCAATGGTAAATCCTCGTAATTGTAAACAACAGCCAAGCGGAAATATAGAACCTGCTTCCGCTATGAATTATGGGTAGTGGCGAGAAATCTGTAGATAGGAGACCTGAGCTTGTGGCATGAAGGCCAATAATGAACTGCTGACATGGAGCTGAAAGAGACTGAATATACTGTAAAGAGCAGAATTATTTGTAGTTGAGCAAGTAGAGGTGATTGCTGACTAAGAACAGGTGAGAGTGGCAGGCTGAAACACAGGAGCAGAGAACTAACTGAGGACAGGTGAGGAATGGCACAAAGAAACACAAGAAGGTAAAACTCAAGAATCACAAGATCCATAAAACAAAACAAAACTTAACAACTAAAAAGAGAAACTAAACACAAAGACAGTCAAAATGTAATCAAAATACACAGATTCACGTTTCTGAATCAGTAAGAATCAGTTAAAATACACATTCCTACTAAAGATCAGTTCTTAAAGGGGGCAATATAAGATTGTGGGAGATCAGATTTTCACTGGTTTGTCCCTCCTGGACTTGTTGGTGGAGTTAGAAGGCTGCTCATAATGAACCTGGTTCTGAAAAGGTTTTTCTTTAACTAGGAGTTGTTCTTCTCAGTCATATTCTCCTCACTCAGGATAAGGGATTACATTAATATGAAGTTTCAATATAATTGCCTGGATTACTTTTATTAATTAGCTTTTTTTATTATTTTGTTTTGTTTTAAACTGAAACAAATTGGAATACATAACTAGATTTATTTTGAATCTGACATAAATTTGACTTGTTTGCTTTTTTGGTATAGTGCCCAGAGATGACTTTTGCTGTAAATTGTTAATATAAATAATAATACACTGGAAAAACTCAACTAAACCACATTTTATTTCATGAAAGTCAGAACTAGTGACCTTTTTGTGAAAGCCACTTTTTGTATTGACTCATTTTCACTACATTTTGCATATGGTGTGCCAAGTGTAAAATAAAACATTAAAAAATGTCACTAACACACTAACTCACTTATTTTGAGTGTAAAATTCAGTTTAAAAATTACTCTAACATTTTATTGCTCTTTAGCTCGCTGTTCTTACATTTTGCTAATTTTTACTAAATTGTAAATGTTATATGTAAATATTAATTTAGGGCTGGGTGATATGGCTGAAAAACTTATCTCGATTTAAGCGTTTCATATCGATCGATATCAATAATTTTTGATTACTTTTAGACAACATCTGTCTGACATTTGCCAAACTTAATATATCTGCCAAACTGATGACGTGACCTTTCCTCTTTTATCCACAATTTCCTCTCGAGCTGTTGCACTAATTTTCTCCTTTCACTCTCTTTTTTATTTTTAAGCAGTTATGAGGCACGGTGGAGAGACATGAAAGTGTCACTGCACGTTACTTCACAGTTTTTTTGCTAGCTTACCTTGTTTAGCTGCACAGGCTTTTAGCTGTTGGGTGTCATATTGACACCCTTTTCGTTTTTTAGATGCCTCATCTAAGTGCAACAGCATCCTAAATCAATAAATAATAAATGTATGTTTTAAGTAAAAATTATTAAAATTCAAGAACATTAAACTAAATACCGAAAAAATGTTAGTGGAAATTTTTTAACATTTACTTTAGGAATCTCTCTATTGTTCATGGTTATGATTTTTTAATGATAAATTGGATCAGTTTGATGCTCAGTGGTGAATTAAATCAGTCATGATTCATGTTTGTTTGCACTTTTACTCTCACATTGTTCCATTTTATTCACCATCCCAAGGATATAGCATTCTATTTTATAAATTAAAATAACAGAATAATGATTTTTTTAAATCCCTGTTTGTCTTTTACTTTACAGATAGTGTATGAAGTTGTTACAGATGGCTGGCTGACATATGTGGAGGGCGTCTGTGTCATCTGGTTCACCATTGAGGTGATGCTGCGTGTCATCTTCTGCCCTGACAAGGCAGAGTTCTTCCGCAGTGCCCTTAACATCATAGACTTTGTGGCTATTGTGCCCTTTTACCTAGAGATGGCTCTTAGTGGCCTCTCTTCTAAAACAGCCCAAGATGTGTTGAGCTTCCTGCGTGTAGTGCGCTTTGTCCGTATCTTGCGTATATTCAAGCTGACCCGCCATTTTGTTGGTTTACGAGTCCTTGGGCACACCTTAAGGGCGAGCACCAATGAGTTCTTGCTGCTAATTATATTCCTGGCATTGGGTGTCCTCATCTTTGCTACAATGATCTACTATGCTGAACGCATTGGAGCTGACCCAGATGATCCAACGGCTACAGCCCACACTAGTTTTAAGAACATCCCCATTGGCTTCTGGTGGGCTGTAGTGACCATGACCACTCTGGGATATGGAGATATGTACCCTGAAACGTGGTCAGGAATGCTGGTGGGTGCCCTCTGTGCCTTGGCAGGTGTGTTGACTATTGCTATGCCTGTGCCTGTCATTGTCAACAACTTTGGTATGTACTATTCCCTGGCCATGGCTAAGCAAAAGCTCCCCAAGAAAAGGAACAAGCACATCCCAAGAGCACCACAGCCAGGAAGCCCTAACTACTGCAAGCCAGATGCTCTGGCCATGGCAACAGCCTCTCCAGACAGACTAATGGGCAATGTGCTTGGGCCAGGCATGGTGGGATCCGGCAGCATGATTGTTACTGGAGACTGTCCGCTGGCGCAAGAAGAGATCATTGAAATAAACAGGGCAGGTGAGTGAATCAATCAACTAAGCATTTTATGAGTCATACAACTGAATAATGTACACAGAAAACTAATGGGTTTTCTTTTCAGATAACGCGAGAGATTGAAACATATGCAGGTTGACGGGTTTCATTTAAATGTTAAAACATACATTAAGATACATTAAGACTGTAAAATAAAGAAAAAGGGCAGTAAAAATAGTGGCAGGAACTCATCTGACAGTCAGAGAAAATGGTAAATGAGAAATACATCATTAAGAAGCTTTTACCTTAAGTCTAACATGTAAGTTTAGATTCTCAATTACTTTATAATTCTGTTATTTTCATATATATCAACATATACAGTATATCATATATATATATAATATCTTCATCTGTTTAGCTATGTTCTAAGTATTATTCATATAACAAAAAAAAAAAGCAAAAACCAATGAGCAAAACCTAAATTGGCATTTGTCTTGTCATAACTAGATAATGGTTAGGACTCCTCTTTAACTAAAGTGACAAATTAGACAATAGAAGCTTATGAGGTTTGATTTTGTATTTGTTATACTCATTAACAAATTTCTTAAGAAGATCTCAGACAGGAAGATGAGTCTAAATTGAAACCAAATCCTGAAGTGGATTTTGTCAGTTATTACTGTGCAGAAATCACAAGTCCTGAAGATTTTGCCTCAATACAGTCTTATTTTTTAAAGTAGTTTGTTGCCAGAGGGCCATGTTTTTTTAGGCTCTAAAATGATATTTTGACATTAACTGCTTATTTATTGAGCTATTAGCTGAAATCTTGGCTTATGGTTTGATTTGGTTTGGTATAGAAAGCATAGGGCAGGGCGCGGGTTAACAAAAGTTTATTAAAACAAAAGAGTCAGAGCTTACTCCCTGCCTGGAAAAGGACAGAGCCAGAGTGAAGTCTGAGGTACAATGCACCGACACATGTGAGAGGACAGAGACAGGCAAAATACTGTGAGCGTTAATCAGGGAATCTGAGGAAGGAAACCGGGCACAGGTGGACCATCCGGGGTGATCGGGGTGAATGATCAGGTGGACACACAGGGAGCAGCCCTAACAGACCCCAAAAAGAAGCTGCTCTTGTCCCTTTAAGAGATGATGGTGGAATAAGGACCAAAGCACGAGGCTCCACAGCCAAAGAACCCATGGGGGCTACAGTGGAGGCTGCAGCCAACAAGAACCATTGGAAGCTGCAGCAGAAGAGACCTCAGAGGGAGCTGCAGCAGGCGATGAACCAGGCGACTGCCTCCGGCATGGACTCCGGAACTGCTGGCCTAGTTGACTCGGATGGATCAGGAACAGATGACGCCGGAACTGCCAGCTTAGAAAGGGACTCAGTCAGCACTGGGGGCTCAAGAAATGCTGACTCTGACTCTGGAACTAACTCAAGAATTGCAGACTTGGGGAGCATAGCTTCTGATTCAGGGAGTTTTGCTCCTGATTGTCCTGCTGCTGGCTGATCTGCAAACACTGGAGGAACAGGACGAGTCAGGACTGTCAAGGCGGGAAAGACCAAGGCTTCAGAGGACATGGAAATGTCAGGGGCGATGGCCGAAGAGGAGGAGCAAACGGCACAGGGGAAGCACAAGCAGGAAACAATGGGAGGCAGAGCTGAGATTTGTGTGAAGTCTGCATTATTTTTTCCAGGTACTCTGGTTTACTTCCACAATCTGGAAACATGCATGTTGGGTTACTAAAGAATTCTAAATAGGCACACTTTATTCAGACTATGGCTAAATGCTAATTTAAATTATTAATAAATGGCCTTTCCCTATATTCTCTGATTCAAAACAGTGTAAGTAACTTAGATATAAGCTTTTAATTATATTATTTGCAGTGTAGAAGTTACAGGACAAAAATGCAAAAATCTCAATGATAGACATCCACAAATGATTACCTTTAGGAGTCAGTCCAATATAAGATGTCAGCCACAGTGTCCTAATTTTCTTAAGCAAGGAAACAAGTAAAACATGCAGGATAGTAGCCTTCGAAGCCAACCCATCCTAACCAGCGGCTCGGCATCCAGGCCTCTTCCCTATCCTCCATATAGAGTTTGGTCACAGTCTGTGACACTGAAGATCTCATGACACAACCATTCTTCTGTCTGTACTTATTTCATTAATCTGAAATAAATAGTAAAAAGACAGAGGTCCT
The DNA here is from genome assembly GCA_031762555.1 of Cynodonichthys magdalenae. Taxonomy (NCBI): domain Eukaryota; kingdom Metazoa; phylum Chordata; class Actinopteri; order Cyprinodontiformes; family Rivulidae; genus Cynodonichthys; species Cynodonichthys magdalenae. The sequence goes on along the minus strand of JARVJO010000096.1, from coordinate 1,604,915 downwards.
GCAGGGTACAGATCTGGTCCAGGATGAAATTAGTCCTGTTTTTTATAGGGGTATGACAATACATCGATCCTCAATATCTTAATTAAATGACTAATGATTCAGTTACATTAAGGCAAAATGAAAAAAATCAATCCATATCATCATCATATGCCTGATGTGGATCAATATCATATGCCCATCTATCACAGTCATTGTGTTAGATGGGCACGTTTCACTGAAGTAATTTTTTGACGGTTAATTGGTTCTGAAGTCATTATATAAGAGAAAAATGAAATGACGTCAGATAATACAAGAGTTTCTCCTGAAGCCAGCTTCCATTGTTGGTTCTATGAATGCTATGGAGTTGTAATGTGATGTGGTGTGTTTCTTACAAGAGAAGCTAAAATACAAGCAAGATGTTTTGCAGTATTATTTGTCAGAGTTTATGCTGCTGACGGGTTTGAGTGGAGTTCCTTTTGGGAAGTACATATAAACATGAAGCAGCTTCTCCTGGGTATAATCTACAATAAGATAAATAACTGATTACTTTGCTCTTTTCAAGTTTTGCAGGTAGTCTGGTTTTCGTTTTGTTAGTGCTGGTTGAATCTCTCTTCAAAGATTGCTGTCATTCAGTAATGTGGGTATTAGTAATGCACAGTGGTCCTCAACACGTCTGAATATTATAATTATTTCACCAAGAACAACCAAATATGTGTTGTCGTTTTGCTTTAAGTTACTCAAGATGACCACCCTCTGTTGACATTCTAAAGGCAATTCCCAAAAGAATATTTATGTCAAACTGTTTAAAGAATGGTTGAGTTAAAAGGATTGGAAGGTACTGAAATAAAAACTACAAACCTCAGCATATCGGCCACTTATTGGGATTTTAGATCATTTTTTTGCAAATCTGCTTTGAGGTCAAGGTTGTCATGATGAGAGGACCCAAAATACAGACTCAAAGGCTGGTAGCTCAGTTTAAACAAAATACTTTCATAAACATTAAAAGGTTGACAAAGCAGCAACTAAGAAAACTATGTTGGAAACTCAAACCGAAGGAGATCATGGAGCAGAATAAAAGACTTCAGGTGGGGTATTTTAAGGAATTGAGCACAGAAAACCAGAAGGCAATAAAGAGTTTGAACTGATGAAGAACATGGGAAACAGAAGTATTTTAAACAGGGAGTTTGAATTACTTGGTGGACAGGTGTGGAGTAACTGAGGGCAAGAAGAGCTGAGGGAAATGATGACCAATGGGGGGCTTGACAGAAAAGGTTTGAGAACATCTGAAATATCCCAACTAGTTATTTTGGATTGGTTTAAGAGTGAAACTGGTTTGTACAAAGTTACAGTCTGCTGTGTCTTTATTTTGCTTTCTGTAGGAAAGATTAAAGTCTGTAGGAAGGAGTGATGTGAATAAGCAATAATTAAACAAATCTTGAAGAAATGGAGCTTCATAGTTACCTGGAAAATTAAAAAGCTGTTTAATGTTTTTTGAATGTGTGTATTGTTTATTTTTATATAACTTTTATTCTTTCTTTTTGCTAAATCAATTTTAAAATGATGTTCTTTCTCCTGATAATAAAATCTTTGTATTTTTCCTTCTTTTTGTTAACTCTTTCTCAACCATCCCACTCCCTTTTTATACAGACTCTAAGCAGAATGGTGATGCAGCCAATGCAGCTCTAGCCAATGAGGACTGCCCCACCATTGACCAAGTCCTTGGGGATGAGCGCAGCCCAGCCACCGGGGGTCTCGGCTCCAATACCAGCCGTGAGCGGTACCCACACGACCGGGCCTGCTTTCTGCTGAGCGCAGGAGAGTTTCAGCGCACCGTGGATGGGAACGTTCGAAAAGGTAGGAGGCAGAGGAGATGCTGGGTCTGGGAAGATGCTGAGTAGCAGCTGGAAAGTGCCACTTGAAGCAAAGTCATAATTATGTGCACTGTGCAAAATAAAACATAAATGAACACAGATGTTCATAAAAAAATTATAAAATGACATTCATTCATATGTGCACAGACATACTCAAACAATGTAGATGATTTTCGATACAATGTTTGATTTAAAAATAACAATTTTTATGCTAAAGTAAAATCTGAATTTGAAAAACTTCAAAATCTGATTTTGTGTCACCTTCCCTTAACCTCAACTGTCCTATCTGAATACTTCATCATCATTATCATCATCATCATGTTTACAGCAGGTCCAGTTCTGCAGAGTCAGCTCTTTCTCACCCTTTCATTTTAACCACTTTGAATCAGGACAGATTTGAGAGGAAGCAGACAAACTGAATCGTTTCTTTTTCACAACAATCCCCATGTGAGGGACAAAAAGCTCCTGCGTCATGTTGTGAGAGTGGCAGATACTAAAGATTCCTCTGTGGAATCAAGGCCACTACTGGCCACCCCACCCACCCCCAGGCACCGTCATCGCACCTGGTGGTGGATAAAATTAGTCCCTCACTTCACCAGGATCCATCACTTCATGCCGCCTTGAACATGCAGAAATAAAACTACCTCCTTATATGGAGCTTAAATTGAAGATTTAAGCCATAAACATTAAGTGCATTCCCTGTTCAATTCCAATCCAGTAAAATACACAAACATTCACTATTTACATTTAATGTTAACTTTAGTGTTACTCTTCTTTTCTTCAGGTTGTATGAGGTCTTGTTAAAGTTACACAATCATCTTTCTCTTCATCTGTTCCTCTTATCTTCTGTCTGTACTTCAACGCTGCTTTGTCTGTGTGTTTTGTGTGTAGCTTTTTTTCCTTTCTCCTACTCCTCATCTTCCTTCTCTTCCTCACACCCAGTCTCTTCCCACTCTGGTATTAACACCTGGTCTTAAACAGAAGCTCATAATCACATTTTCTCTTTCATGTTTTATAGGTGAAAAAAACAACTTTTCAGATTATCCAATAAGTTGGTTTTTACTGTACCATATATTTTTTAACTAAAAATAAGTTTTTAAAAAAGTAACAAAAAGCTGAGTGAGTCTATGATAATATTCCTACAAAATAAAACAATAATCAAAAGTTTGGAAAAACATTTTCAGATGAGTTCCAGAGTGAAAGTGACCAGTGTGCATGTGAGTGACTAAACAGTTGATTTACTTTGTTTCTACCCTGGAACTGAACTCAAGTCAGTTTTTATAGTCCAGGAAGCACCTTAAAGGCATATTATTCTTTAAGTATTAAGCTGGTGTCAACCATTTGTACTTCAGCTGTTCAGAAAACAGAATTTGACAAGTTCCACAGACTGACAGGAAACAAGGAGAAAGAAGACAGATAAGACAAGAAAAACACGCCTAACACTTACACATCTGTACACACTCTGTAGATAAGAGTTGAGGAGGCAGTTTTTACTGTTTGGTGATGGTATCAGCTTTTTTCCCTGTGCCTTCAGAGATCTGAAATCACTGAAGGAAACATAAACTGGCTCTTTGAAAATCTGTGCTCCAAGACAAAACAGACTTGTTTTTTTTTTCACAGAAATCTAGTTTTCTCGTCACATTCTGACCCTAAGTTGTACATTATAATCCACCAGCTGCATATGTAAACATAAAGGACCTTCAGCAGGTGGGAAGAGCAGCAGAACACAACCGTCTATTCTTAGTCACAGCTGGGCATCTTCAAAAAGCTAGGTATATTTTTAAAAGTGCCACCTCATCAGGAAGATTCAGATTAATCAAAATAAAAACAAACAAACCAGCTTCTTCCCACTTTCCACTCACTTCTCTTCCCTTCAGTTAGTTCTGAAGGAAATCAACATTTCTTGCTGCTAAAAGAAATGTTTTTAAACTTGGCATTGTTTTAGGGGTTTGTTTTTACATTTCATCCAAATGCTTGTATTAAAAGTGTACGATTTTGTTCCTTTTCTTGAATTTGCTTAGCATAATTTAGAATTCCTATAAATTTGTCAACATTCTTTAAAATACCTCCACACTTCTTGCTGCTTCTCCTTAGAGCTGTAGTTATTGATGGTTAGAAAACACATGCTAAGGAATGTGGATCAGTAAAAAAAATTGCATCCATACAATTAAAATTGCTCATTTTAAAATAAGAAGTGAATGTCTTTCTACTGTAAAGTGACTTCAAGTGGGAAGAAGCTGGTTTATCTGTTTTTATTTTGATTAATCTGAATCTTCCTGATGAGTTGACACCTTCAAAATACACCTAGTTTTTTGAAGATGGAACAGGGTGACATCCACAGGAATAATAGGCGGTGGCTTGCTCTGGCCCTCAGATGCATTTGACTCTGGTCACTGGAGTATCTCATGCTGCTGCTGCCATTTACCAGAGTCTAGTTCCTATAAGTGCACATGTCAGGATGTATCAAAACCAACATTGCGTGAAATAGTGCGTAAATATACGCACATTTTTTACCTGCCGTGAGAATGTGCAGCAGCCACGCAAAGTTTTTCAGTCAACAATTTTAACCCACAAAGTCATGAATCTGAGCTGAATCCACAGAAATATGACTCTCCTCTGTTTTCTGGATGTAAG
>JARVJO010000096.1:1527442-1537964 GCA_031762555.1 Cynodonichthys magdalenae | reverse complement strand
TGAGATAAACAGAATTATCCAAAAAACTAAACTTGTTGACTTTTAATCTTGTGATCTGAAAATGATTATTGATTAAAACAAAATTGATTGATCTAAAAAACAAAACAAAAAAATCTATTATTTTTTTATGTCGGTGAGAGTGAAGCTTACCCATGATCCTCTGGGCACGGCATACTCAACTCTTTCTGAGCCGTCTGGGTTCTGATAGACAAGATCAAACTTGCCAGGTTCTACAGGAGCTGCTGGAGAAGCATCAGGCAAAAACCTCCATCAGAGATCTGTGTAATTTATACATTTCTACAATTGTCTTCAAAATAAAAAAATACAAATAAAAGCAGAATCTGTTGTTCACTTATTACAACTTTATATTGAACCGTAGATGGAACATCACACGCTGCATCACAAAGATTTTGATTCTTTGTGCTTGGGTTCTGTTTTGAATGACTCTCAGCTACTACCAAGGCTAAGGCTGATTAGCTGTGGCGGCCATCTTGAATCGAGTTGTCTATAAAAGCATTTAATAGTATATGTACACACAGTGATTAAGTTCTGAAAGTTTCATTACAACTTCCCAGTAGTCCATGTGATATTATGCTAACAGACAGACAACAGTTAATGCGAATGTTTTAAACCAAGATGTCACCAGAGCTGTGTGTGATGAGGCTGCAGCGACTCGTTGACTGCGATAATTTAACAATATTGTAGCTGACGCTAATTTGTATGGATTTGACAGGAATTTGTGATCAATAAAAGTCTGAGTAATTTATCAGAAAACCAGTTGAATCTCTTCTAAAACTTTATTCCAGTTTCTCACACCAATCAGCTCCAGCAGCAGTCAGTAAACCTCGGAGCAAGAAGGACTTGGCTCCTTATCTGAAGCTAAAGAAATAAACTCGCAGGAGCAGCGTCTGTCCCAAGCTGAATCTAAGGAGAAACTGCACAGAACGAACAAAAACATCTCCAATAATAAAGATGATTCAACCTTTAACATACGTCTCTTCCTGGTTACACCCCTGAAGGTGAGCCCTTTCACGTCAGACGTTAGAACGTAACTAACTTTGAGGACAGCAAGAACACATGATAAGACACACCAACTCTCATTATCTGTTTCAAACCTTATGGCTGCAATGATCAGAATGTGTTAAAACACAAAACTGGATCTAACATTTAATCAGTTACAAAATTTTCTTCAGAATCATCCTTTATTTTCTGAAACATTTACACTAAAATAACTTAACTAAAGCAGTCAGTAGGGGTGTACCAAAAAAATCGATTCACATCAGAATCGTGATTCTCATTTACAAAGATTCAGAATCGATTCAAAATGTCCCAAAATCAAATTTTAAATATAAAAAAAACAATAAAGCAAATCCAGTGGCTGTCAGCCTCCATTTTATAACTACGTGGGACGTCCTGATGTCACCTCGCAGCTGGTTCTGGAACGTATGCATGTGCAGAAAGCACCAAGACAAATAGGAAACTACAAAACTGGAGAAAAGAGATATTCCACTGACCCCGTCTACATCGAATGCAAAGATTTGGGATATTTTAGTTTTTACTGAATGAGTGAGTTTGACAACTGTATTTATTTTACTTGTGTTTGTTTTAAGCACAGTAAATTGTGTAGATAATGTAATAAGCTAAATTAAAATCTGACAAATTTATATACAATATATACAAAAAATACAATTCACAAGTGACATTTGGATGTTATTTTCTCCATTGCTCCATTTTAAAAAGTTGTTTCCTCCTTTTTCTGTAACTGAACTCCTGCAAAAGCAGATTTCTCTACATTTGCTTCAGTTCTTACCAATAATATCCTTACAACATGATGAACATTACGGCCTTTTTACTTCTTCAGTATATGAATAATAAGAGATTCATTTTATTTACATGTCATGCACTGTGAATCTGTATTTTGTACTTTTTACTGTTGGTTTGTTAACAGTTTAAAATGAAAGTAACTACAATAAAATTGTTTATTTTGATGATTGGAGGAAAATTAGTTGATTAAATGAATCAATAAATTAGTTGATCGATTTACTGTTGTATAAAAAGATGGGAGTGGCAGCCGTAGTTCTCATTACATTATTTTTGTGAAGTATTTTCGTCAGGTGTCTTCCTCACAAACATCTCCAGTGGAGAAGTCCTGTAAGCCCCTCCCACTGCAGCACACGTTACACAGCAACGTTGGCAAAGTGGGTGTTTATTTTCAATTGATAATGGAGTTGGATGAGGATAATCTGGTATTGCTGTTTTTAAACAGGAGACGTAGTAATTTGTCAGGAAGACTGCCGCAGTTTGCAACAGACCAGTCCCGCCTGTGTCTCCTCGCTGTCTCATCCATGCACAACAACGGTTCTATCTCCTTCCACAAGTTCTTTGACTATCTTTATAGGTTTAATTAGACTAAGTTTAGCAGGAACAGTTTTAAAGATGGATGTATTTTCTAACAGCCTCGGCCAGCATCTCCTCAGCCGAATGACAGCAGTGCACTGCAGCTGCTTCTCCGAATAAACACGCCCACAAAGTTCTGACACACTTCTTAGTGCACACCCTGCCAAGGGGCTACGCACAGAACAAGTTCTTGAGAACAAGAAGTTGTAATTTTCATCACACAACCGCATCAGCGAGACGAAAGTTCAACACTTTTTATTGAGAATAAACCCAGATTTAGTCTAAAACTCCAGCAGGAAAGACAGCGAGGGAAGTGCTAGGTCTTTAATTTTACTTGCTTTAATTTAACTTTTGTTGATTGTGTTCCAATTTTTTTTATTAACGTTAAACTTTTCAAAAAAATGTTTATCTTCAAGTTTCACTTTAATCACAGTCTGGATATCGATACTTTTTAAAATATATATGCGACTCTTCACATCAAAACAAGGATTAAGTCTAAAAGCGGTATATGGAGAAATAGGCAAATAATGTGTTTTGATCAAAACGTTTGCAAAAACTGCATTTTGTCAAAACATAATGAATAAATAAATGTCTTATCAATGTATCATTTGAATGAACTGTCTGAAATAAATGTCCTGATGCATCTCAATAATCCAGGAAAAAAAATCAAAAGGAAAAAATAAATATAAGCATTAAAGAAGAACTCATCCAGAGGACCTACTTATTTTTCCTTTTGTCTGAAATAAAATCATAAAACAAAATTTTGGAGCATTTCTTTTGAGCAGTATCGACAAAAAAAAAAAAAACAGATTTTGAGCAAAAATGCCTTAATATTTTGAGATTTTCCCTGTGTGCTAGAAATGTTTTTGTTTCTTTCCAGCTGGGAAGTCTCAATTTTCAAATACTATTTAATAATTTCATAAGTTTTCTCTTTATAATTACATCAAAAATTCATAATCAAAATTACATAAACTTAGGATTCAGACCAAATATTATTGTATTAATGTCACCAACAAGACAAATTAAATCATATATCTGAATCCACTTATAATATTTGAATGATCCAGGTATCAAAATGTAGCTTTTAAAGCCAAGAATCTGAAAATATAATTAGGTCATTTTGACCAAATTTGACTTAATCCTCATTTTGATATGATGGGTCAATATTTTAGCATAATACTAAGCTATTTAAATCATTGTTGCAGTGTAACATACAATACATGAAAGTTAAGGTAGGTAACATTATTGTGCATCAATGGAAAAACAATTCCTACCTTGAGAGACATTAAGAAGTTCAAGTTCAATTTGTTTGGTTGTTGGGTCAAAGCTTATGATTTTTCCCTCCTAAAATAAAATAAAGTTTAATGATATGAATAGAGATTTTAAAAGCAATTCCTGTTTCTAAAACACATCCACTCACCTTATATTCAGATATCTCAGGTGTGTAATTCTCTGTTAACTCCAGCAGCTGGGAAGAAATGAAACACAAAGAGATGAGGTGGAGAAATTAATGTTTCGATACAAATTCTTTGCAAACCTAATTGTTTTTTTCTTTATTAGTCCTGCAGCTCATGGATGATTATTGCAGTTTGTTGGTCCCAATATAATAAAAGGTCAAGTTTTACATTTCAACAACAGAAAATATATATATCATCCTAAATAAAGGCCAGTCATAGCCAAAGGTAGATATAAAATGACGACGCCACAGTTCTTAGGGAACTGTTTTGTTTACTTCTAATGAAACTACTTGAACAGGGAGAATCTGATCATTAGATTAGAGTTGAAACAACTACAAACGTTACAGAGTGATGTTTTTATGTCTTTTTAAATTATATTCTAATGGAGCCAAATGCTGAGGAGCAAGCTGGGATTTATATTTTTTGTATTTTTTGACCCCCGACCATCAAACCCATTATTGGGATTCATTAATTTATAATGGAAGGATTATACACTCGACTGGTTGAAGGAAAACTAAAGGTCCTGGAATGGTCCACTCAAAGGTAGACCTCAATCCAACAGAGAATCTCTGGTTTGATTTAAAGATCAACACAAGCAGCACCATCCAACCTGAAGGAGCTGCAGACGGTTGGTCATGAAGAACGGACCAAACGTTTAGTGATTAGATGGAAGTGAAGAGCAGCAGATCGGTTTTCAGTTGGATTTTTTAAAAGCATTTAAAAGAAGTCACCACCCCTGAATTTAATAATTCAGGTATTTTTTTTTACAATTTTGCTTTTAATCAAATTAAACTTCAGGTTGTAAAGTAAATAAAAGATTACCAAAACGGTTGACTACTTTTTCAAGGCTGTAAAACTGTATTCAAAAAGCTGCAAAGAAATAAAATAAATAATCTGTTGAGCCTTTGGTATTCAGAGCTGACTGGATTGTGTCGCACAGAAAATATTTTATATCAGTTTCTTGATAAAGAGGAGATTCAGACTTTTATAGCTCTTACACCCACGCTGTCATCTACTGGTTCCCACACACCTTCTGGTCAAAATCTGCAGCCAAAATGTGTCTCGAACCAAATTAAGTTTAAAAGTCACGTATGCACATTTACTGACAGAAAAAAAACAAAGAGTTTAGATCGCAGACAGAGTGGCTGAAACTAATCAGCCACTCAAAATCTGTCAGTTACTGTTTGAGCTGATCAAGTCCTTCACTGGGGACAGATCAGGGTTCTTGGCTGTGCACAGGAGGGTCTCAAGATGATCTAGTCCATGGAGACGTGTCCGGGTGTCGTATTGCAGAAAGACTGTATCGGGGTGCTGTATTTGGAGGGGTGAGACACACCGAGACAAGATCCACTGTGTCATCAGGGTCTCCAGAGTCACTATCTGAGACAACCTGAAGAAAGACTCTACGGCCCACCATCACGTTGCCAGGAAAACATCTTTCCACAACACTAGCCCAAAAGCAGAACCGAACCCAACTGAAAACCTGAAGAGTCTGATACTTGTGTCTGGATGGCAGCCATGGGGTTCCATAATGCTTGGTGCACAACTGTAACATCTGTACACCCCACTATACCAGGTACTTCCATGATACAAATTCTGGTCTCTTGCAAACCCACACTGAGACCCCCAACAAAACAAGTAACAGCTGCAGTCAAATCATAATAAAAGTGATGCCGTTTAATGCATTTATGAAGAATCCTCGATCACAATATTTACCTAAAAAACATGAATATAAATTTCATGATTCAGGAATTTATTTTCCCTAACCACTTTACTTTTCAATAAGAATTTATGGTTGATTTAGTTCTTCTGATGTCAATAAACCATATTTTTTTACATTATGTGCTAGAATATCTAACGCTGAAGATAAACGTGAGTTAAAACAGAAGGCAGGTTTGACCAAAACTGAACCTAGACTTATCAGAATCATGAGGAGAAACCATGCACAACACAAAATGTAGGAAGATAAAGTTCATCAGGAAGCAGATCTAACACGGTTTGTCTCGTCAACAGATCAGACTCGATGGGACGTCTTAGACTAGACTTACCTTGAAGGCGATCGTCTGGCCCACCTGTGGGGGTGCAGCTAACAGAGGCATAGAGCTGTAGTCCTTCTGAGGAACATTTTCTGCTTCGTTCTATAGAAACAAGTGTAATCATACAGTCCAGAAGTTAGTTCTGTTTTTGTCAGACACCAAACAAGATGATAGTGTCTACAGCCATACTTCACTGACTTCTTTGTTAAAGATGAATTTCCTGTATTTACCACAGTGTAGTGATACCTAACCTGTTCATGACTGACAGGCCAACCATAGCTGTGAAATAACTAGTGAAGTCCTGTTTGGTTTGGTTTCCTGTCATTTCCAGCTGCAATAATCTCAGAGTTCAAGTAGCAGTTCTTTGTTGGTGTTTTTACAACTTATGTAATAAAATAAAAATATGGCAATTATCCTAATGAGTTACCGTAGCTAGAAGCTGTGATACATTTAGAATTTTATAGAAAATGATTTTGATTTCAACATATTGTCTGCTAGGTTTAGAATCCTATCTGATCAGTAATAAAGTGTGGATCAAAAAGAAAGTCATATCTTTCTAAGTTTGCATTAGTTTAAAACTTAAACCTTACGTACACTTTACACTGTTAACACAGTTCATAAAGCCGTCTGGTTCAAACTTTAACCTGTTGAACTTTTACCTCCTCTGGTGGAACCAAGAGCAACAACAACAAAGACTTAATGTCTGATTATAACAGATGGCTACAAAAACACTAAACACTGTTTATCATAATACAAGACCTCATATAGGATCCTGGAAGAGGACTAGTGTCCCTAAAGGAGGGTCCCAGTACACGTTTTAAGTCCTGTCCCCTTTACACAAACAAAGGGGATTTAATGTTATTTAAAATGTTTTTTTAATAGTTTTGATGTAGCTTGTACCTCGCTGCTGTAGGCTTGAATACATTTAGCTGCATTTTCCTTTTTCATGCTTAAAATAGATCATACATCAGGATTTTGTGTGGAGGAGTAGGCAGGACTTCAACCGCCACATCCCCAGTGCACGGTCTCTGGTTCCAAAAATGCCAAAAGACCTTTCATGCTGGAGGTTTAAGCTTAGATCATCTAATGCTGAGAAATAATGGAGTTGTAGTCATTTCAGTCAAACATTGAGAATAACCTGCACAATTCCATGCAATATTTCCAGATGTGTTGTAAATGACATAGCACAATATCTGTGAAACTGACTGAGTTAGAGACAATAATTAGCTGTGGCGGCCATCTTGAATCATGCCGGCTCATCTGTGTGAGCAGTGATTACTTTCTGTGGATTTCTTTAAAAATTTGTCCAGTGGTTCATGAGATATTTTGCTAACATACAAACACAAAACATTATTGTCTGCCTTTTGTTTTTCAGTGACAGGTGGTGAAACCAGGGTGGTCACAGTGATGGTGACCCCTGCAGACCCAGTTGTAGGTGGGTACTGAAATGGGTCAGAAGATGTTGAGACAAACCTGAAGGACTACGGACACGTTGGTCAGGGAATCTGTCTGGTAGGAAGGCTCCTTTGCATCTCTGCAGCTGGACTCAAAGCAACTTTCACCTCTTATGCTGCTTTCAGCCTTCAGCCTGTCTCCATGATCAGTACCAGCCAAAAACCCATCCTTCCCACTGCTGCGGCCCGCCAGGCTTTGGGCTGGTTGCTGATGTCCGATAACCAGCTGGCTGTTGCTTCGATGACGAGGCTCTGCGAGTGTGTCAGCGGGGGCCCGGATTGGTCCGGTAAGAGGTTTCAGGGAAGAGTTTGTGGACTGTGTGGAGAGTGTTAGAGGGTTGGGTTTTGGTGGGACTTTAACAGCCTCATCTGAGGAGGAGTCTGTTTCTGAGGATGATGATGAGGGAGTCCTGGCGGGGGGTTGGGTGGGTTTTGGGTTTTTTTTGGAAGCAGACGATGATGCTTTGGCTGTTTTTTTCCCCGGAGCCTTTTTGTCCTCACTACTGCTAACACTAGTCTCTGACGAGGGGGCGTTCTGTTTTTTAGTCGATGCTGTCGTCGTGTTCTTGGCCTTTTTATTTGTCTTACTGACACAAAGTGACTTGTTGTTGTTTGCAGCAGCTGGTTTAGGTGTAGAAGCATGACTGTTAGCTGCTGTCTTTGTCTTTTTCTTCTTTTTGTGCTTTTTGCCTTGTGACTTCTCGTTGGCAGCTGTAATCAAACAGCTTCCTTCTGCGGAGTTCTCCTCAAACCGTTTCTTCTTTTTCTTCTTCTTGCATTGTGCACTCAAGCTTTCACCTTCTGATCCGTCCTCCCCCGTGTCTCTTGGTCTTTTTCTGCAGGTGTCTGCTGCGGTGTCTGAAAAGCTGCTGTGCCCGTTCACCTGATTCAAACAGTCCACCGTCACCCTGGCAAACAAATATTAATGAAGAGTCAGACACTCAGAGGTTGTTCAAATCAATCATTAAAAGCGTTCTTAGGGATTTGTTTGCCTTTGGATAGTGCTAAATAAAGCTATGAACTGCTTCTGTGCTTATTGAAAACATTTTCACTCAGACCCTGAACCCTGTTTATTGTCATATATTTGGACGTCTGAATAAAACCTGACCTGAGCCGAGCTCATGACTCAACACAAGCAGCAGAGTGGATGTCTGGGGAAGGAAACAAACAAGTCTGTTCAGCTGCTGACTTTTGGAAATAAATAAAAGACACAACGTTTCTGCTTTTGTTTGTTTATCAAAACACTTTTCAGTATAAATATCTATTTTGACAGGTAGATTCTCTTTGGTTTAATGTTTGCTCTGATTGTTTTATACCCACTCTGGTCACTGTGAGATATAGTGCTGTCAATCAGAAGAATCTGTTTAAGCTGTCGTGTTGCGTTGTATTAAACAGAGATTATGTTAAACTCACAGTATGCTGTCCAGCTGACATTTCATTATTTACAGGTAAAATCGTAATTTTTTGTTTAATGTCCCCCCCCCCCCCCATATTGAAAAATAATTTCCGCTCTTGTTGACATCAGACTGCAAAACATTTTGTGGTACACAACAGAAACAGGGAATTAACAGAGATTGACAGGGAATTATATTTAAAGTTGTGAAAAATCGAAGTACTAAATTACTGTTCAGTAACAGTTGCATTAACTGGCAACCGGGCCTTTTCATGGCCCATTTCAGGTGTTACAGACTTTACTTCTTTATAACCACTAATAACCAGAGAGATTACGGACCTGACGCTGTCATTGTCCCGAACTACGTAGATGCTCTCGGTGTGCGGCAGGTAGCAGTCCTCCACGAACAGGCTGAGGATGCTCCCACGGCTGAACTCAAACTTCTCCCGGATGATGCTCTCCAGATCCGCCACGACGCGACACGAGTTCAGGTCCACGAGCAGCCAGCACATCCGGCAACCGACCACGGCAGGCGGCGGGTAGTCGAAGAACAACCGGAGCCGGATAAAACTGTGAGTAGCCATGACACACACAAAACCACGCCGCCTGTTCAAGTTCGAACATACGAACACTTCCGCTCGGATTTTTCAAAATAAAACCTTGTTTGTAACACTGCCCCCTGGTGGTTTGGAGGAGATTATCCGCAGCTTTTCAAAACAGAAAACAAAAAGACCGCAAAGTTTGAAGGAATTTTTTTGAAATAATTAATATGATTGTTATTATGGGTACAATATTTGAATGTTGTGGTCTGACTGTATAGAAAAACAAAAAGACAATTAAAAGTTTGGCAAATCTTGAATATTTTGTTAGTAGTAGCATTAGCAATAGTAGTACTGCCAGAATTAATTAAATTATATTTTATCATACACATTTTCAATGTATAAAACAGTTATGGTTTAGTTCAGCCAGGAAATAAACATTAGGAAACTGACTCAGGGGTCAGCTGACACCGGGTGGAATCACGTGACCAGCTGCTGGTTTCAGTCGGGTTTGGAGCGGGCTGCTTCAACAATGTCTCTGTTTACTGAGGGTTTCTATTTATCATTTTTTCTCGCCGTTGTTGTCCACCAAGGTAAGATCTTTTCATTTGATTACAATGACATTATTTGATTATGTTTCCTTGTTTTCACTTCAGCTTTTTAAATCGGTGACTGGAGAAACCGAAAGGATGACTGAACCTCCGTGTGTGAGGATGTGACCGTGTCTGTGACATCTCTGCAGGGCTCTGCTCTCCCCGTCGGGCCGGTAATGAAGCCTGGGACTATGTGGAAGTGAGACCCGGGGCTCATATGTTCTGGTGGTTGTATTATGCTGAGAGCCCGTCTGCTCAGTACAAAGATCTGCCGCTGGTCATGTGGCTGCAGGTAGGAAAGTTTTCAGCGCGTGACTTCTACTCTTGTGGCTCCGCCCACTCACTTTTAGAAACACAAAAAATATTGGACAGAAACAAACACATTTATAAAAGCTTCTTATTGTCACAGCATTAAAGACTGCAGTGAGTCAGTTTTTACTATCTCACACCCCACAGGTTCAAAACCACTGACTCAGAAAATAATTTTGAGACTTTAATCTCAGATCCATTATTGAGTGATTCTAGAATGATCAATCTCAGAACTATCTGGAGTGATCCTAGAGTTCACTATGATTCATGGAGCTAAATTGGGGTCATAAAGTTTGTTCAAAAATAAAAAAGATGAAACTGAAAAAAAAAGATTTGAAACTGAA
>JARVJO010000096.1:1499318-1513675 GCA_031762555.1 Cynodonichthys magdalenae | reverse complement strand
TTTTTATTTTTTTTTTTGTGATATAAGGTTGTTTGTTAGAAGCATTTCTGAAATTGATTTATTTATTATTTAAATTTAATTGTCTGAAATAAAAAAAGTCATTCATTCATTCATTCATTCATTCAATAGCTGTTTATATGTATAAATCAAAAATAAATTTGACGTCGCATCATATTCGTCTCTAAACACCTGGAAATTGGCCTCTGTCTCTTTAAGAACCTCCTACCACTTCCATCATGCCAATTTCAGTACGTCATCACAATGGCTTTGTGCCGTTTACAACCTGGAGCGTTGTAGCCTGTTTTGTTGTAATAATAAAAAAGCAGCAACAAAATACAATATCAGTTTTTGAAAATGGCAACT
This sequence comes from Cynodonichthys magdalenae, assembly GCA_031762555.1. Taxonomy (NCBI): domain Eukaryota; kingdom Metazoa; phylum Chordata; class Actinopteri; order Cyprinodontiformes; family Rivulidae; genus Cynodonichthys; species Cynodonichthys magdalenae. Next base: position 1,513,312 of record JARVJO010000096.1, on the reverse strand, counting down.
CAGGATACAATTGAACCTTACCATCAGACCGGAAAGTACATTTTCTGAAGAACCGGAGCAAGTAGAGAGACAACATTTCAGCTTGGTCGTACTCAGACGCACACGTCAATGTTGAACTAATTTATTTGTTACTAAAATGTGATACAAGTCAACTAAAAAACACAGATCGTAATATACGGCATGGCAAGAATGCTAACCATAGATCACAGATAGATCAACCAACCTAACAAAACAGCATGAGTTCAGCTTTCAGCTTACCTGGGCAGATGACAGCTTTTTTTGCGTAGTTCTGAGTGTTGGAATTGCATAATTTTTTAGGGATAATCTTATTAGTTCACTATTAAATTTCCTTTTCTTCAGAAGAATATCATCTGTGAAGTGGCTTGCACATATATATAAATAAAAAAATATTTTTTGTTGAGGGTTACTTCAAAAAATGAATGAATTTCTTAAGAACCGTGTCATCCTTGGGAAGCTTAAAAAGAAGGTAGTCTCCTTGGCGTCTGAAAATACATTTCCTCAAAGGCATTTTTTAATCTGAAAAGGACTGGGCTGAGAAGTATTACGAGTTCAGAAGATGCATAGTTTCACCAGTTGTTTGCTAGGTGTTGCTGCCGATAGCCTGGAGGAGTCACGGTGGGGGAGGTGTGCTCTGTGATGTAGAAGCTCGGCTTGAAGACACAGCCCAGAGGAGGAGCTGCACCTAAAAGGCTCAACCAGTCGTTTTTGCTCCCCCGCCTGGCTGTCTCACAACACTACAGGATTTCTCAAACATGCATGAATGAGTCAAAGCAAAGACTCTGGGCATGTTTTTGATGAGGGGATAATGTTATGATATAAAGCTCAAAAAAGTTGATTTTAATAAATACAACTTTTGAACTCTGCTCATAATTGTTAAAACATTCAAATGATTATTTTTTTACTTGAACCTAAATAACACATTTGTTTTATGCCAGTGATTTTTTTTTCTTTATCTTTATTGTGTATTCAAACTAAACCAAGAGAAACACAAAAACATTTACCGGAAATGATAAGTTATTTTTTGTTTGATTGCTCCTTTGTACCAACACTGTTAAATTGCTGTTTTTCATCAAATTGTTCTTCAATGATGCATGTTGGTCAAGTCGGAACATAAATCCAGTCAGTTTCTATTAATCTGTTAATATATTTTCTTAAATAAGTCACATTTTTTTAACAGCTGAAGTATTTACCCAACTCCTCTCTTTCTTGTTTTAGTTGGAATCCCCACAATAAAGTGGTGTGGGGCTGAAGGGGACTACAATGTGATGGTGATGGAGCTGCTGGGGCCCAGTCTGGAGGACCTGTTCAATTTCTGCTCTCGAAAGTTTAGTCTGAAGACTGTCCTGCTTCTGGCTGACCAGATGGTGAGAGGAAGAGCGTACAAAGAAAATGTCTTTACTTCTCATAAAATAGTTGGACGGGAAACTGAAAACTGCACAGATCCACTCCACATAGATCAGGGATGGTTATTTCAAGCAAAAACTCTCCTAGAGTTTATTGGTCATCACAGAGCATCTGTGTTACGTAACAAAGACCAAATGCCAGACTGACAGAAGTCATTATTCTGGTTGAAAATAAATCTGTGTTGTTTCCCAACCTATCTGTGCAACCAAACATTTTTTGCTACTTGTTTTATAGATCAGCCGCATTGAGTACATCCACTCAAAGAACTTCATCCACAGAGACGTGAAGCCTGATAACTTCCTGATGGGGCTTGGCAAAAAGGGTAACCTGGTCTACATCATTGACTTTGGTCTGGCTAAGAAATACCGCGATGCACGCACACACCAACACATCCCCTACCGTGAGAACAAGAACCTAACTGGCACTGCCCGCTACGCCTCCATAAACACACATCTTGGTATCGGTAAGAGCAGCGCTTTTTGCTTTGAAGGATGAAATGGTTTAGTTTCTGCAGATTGCTCGGCCTCAACGTCTCCCCTCTGGGTGTGATTACAGAACAGTCCAGACGTGATGACCTGGAGTCTTTGGGGTATGTCCTCATGTACTTCAACCTGGGTTCTCTTCCCTGGCAAGGCCTCAAAGCTGCCACCAAGAGACAGAAGTACGAACGCATCAGTGAGAAGAAAATGTCCACTCCCATTGAGGTGCTCTGCAAAGGTTACCCATGTAAGTTCAGCTGTCTTACGTGTGCCTGTGAACGAATAAAACATTGTGGAGTTTTGTTTTACAAGCTCATCACTGGCTTCACACTGATCTGTCTCGTCTTCATTTCCTAACAGCGGAGTTTGCCACCTATCTGAACTTCTGCCGCTCTCTTCGGTTTGACGACAAACCTGACTACTCGTACCTCCGCCAGCTCTTCAGGAACCTCTTCCACAGACAAGGCTTCTCCTACGACTACGTCTTTGATTGGAATATGCTCAAATTTGTAAGTTAATTGATAGACATAAGATGTAGTCTGAACATAGACCAGGTGAAAAGTTGTTCTGCAGCACGTTACACAAAATTTCATGAGTCACCACCAAAAAAGCGATTAACACAAATTTAACTCCAATAAATACTCATGTAATGATTCAGTTTTAATATTGAATACATGAAGCATCTGTTCTATTTCTTTGTTGCAACCTCTTTTCATTCACCCAAATTGGCAACATAGTTTTTTTTTACCACAAACTATTATAGTTATGGAACTGTTTGTGGGAGATAAAAAAATCAGAACTGTTCTGATCACCTGTCTCTGTTCTGGAGAGAGAGAGTTCAGCTTTTGTGTGTCGTTTGGTTCAGTTCATGGACAGAAAAAGCTTTGAGGCAGAAGCCAGCAGCCAGATCAGATGAAGGATTAGTGTGTTGACGACTTGCTAAACAGGGAGATCCTCAGATCTGTAGGGCATGCTCCTATGTTGTTGTCCTCTGTAGTGACGCATCTGTTTGCTAGTCTACCTAACTAGAGGAAAGCAGTGAAGTAGGAGGCTGTGGCTAAATATAAAGACAAGACTAGTATGTTTGTCCCAAAACATAGAACTGGTTTGGCTTTCCTTCGTATGATGAGTTCACAAACAGTTACTTTAAAAGTTTTCACAGAGGAGGCAACAAAACAAAACCTTTCAGCTCCTTCGAGACATCATCAGCTAGGAGAGCAGCCAACTTTAGACTGAAGCAGGCCACTTTAACTCAGGCATAAACTGAAGACAAAAACACCAAACTATAGGCTTTATGAACTGATTCACTCCAAGATTTTGTTCCTGTTGTTGTTTGGGGGGGTGGACTTCCAAATAGCAGCATGCGCAGTGGTAATGGTTGTCCCTGCTGTTGTGTATCAGGGTGCCAACAGAGCTGCAGAGGATGCAGAAAGGGAGCGTCGGGAGCGTGAGGAGAGGCTGAGGCACAGCAGGAATCCTGGGGCAAGGGGCATCGCTTCTGCTTCAGGTCGAGCCCGGGCAGCTCAGGACGCTGCGGCCCCCTCCCCGCTCAACCCTGCCTCACACACAGGTCTGAACACTTGTTCAAAACTGTCCCTCTCAAGTTTGATTTAAGAAAATAAACTTTTTGTCATGGTCTAAATGAGATGTCAGCTTTTTAAAACTTACTAATTTAAAAATACCTGAGTTTGTTCAGTCCAATATATGAATGTGTTGAGTTTATTAACATGTAAGTTTGAAATATGCATCAGTTTGAGCCTGATTATTTCCATCTTTCAGGAATGGAGAAGGAGAGGAAGGTGAGCATGCGTCTTCATCGTGGAGCACCTGTCAACATCTCCTCCTCAGATTTGACAGGACGCCAGGACACGTCCCGCATGTCCACCTCACAGGTAACGCACTGAGACAAAGACCTCTCATTCAGAGTGTTGGTATCCACAAACTCACTTGTTTATTAAAATGGAATGAATTATGTCTACATTTACACACTCAAACTAACGCACAAACGTATGTTTTCTTTGACTAAATAATTTGGTACTTGTTTTTTTTCTTTCTGTTCAACACAAACAAATCTGACCTTCTGTCACGTGTTCGGCCGGTCCGTAATCTAACATCCAACAGCAGTTGAGAGGTTTTGCTCCTGAATAATGCAAGAGTAAACGCTGAAAAGTAAACTTATCGGATTGATGCAAGTAACAGTAATGACACTAACCTGAAGTCGTGCAGTTTAAATCTTGTAGCTCCACACATCTTCATCACTTCGTTCCAAAAATAATATGCTGCATAGGAGCATCCCAGTCAGAGACGGGTTCAGATATAAACACTGAACTAAACAAGCATGTCAGATAATTATTTAGTTGGCTCTGATTGAACAACTTCTGAATCGACATGCTAACACGTAGCATCCATGTTTAGGTACTTCTATAAACGGTGAGCTGAATGTTTCGACACATCAGCTTCTGTGCATGCATGTTGTATCAGGGCTGTGGAGAGTTCATAGCGGAGTCTGATGGAGGTCACATTTAAAATGTATCGTGAACGTTCACGCAAAATTATAATTAAATGTTAAGATCTGCTGTGTGAGCAGAGCCTTATTAACCCTGCCTTAAAAATCAAGTAAAAATAGATGAACCTTGTTTTTATAGTATGTAAAAATATACTGCATGCTTCATTGTGTTTTTTTTTAATTTCCCAGTTGTTTTTAACAAAGTTCTGCTGTTGATGTTGTTTGTCTCAGGCTCTGTCCCGGGTCACGCCCAGCGGCCTCCAGTCTGCAGCTCCTCGATGAAGTCGATGTGGTTTTATCGTGGAGGCCTGAACATCTACCACCTGCAGCACGAGCACTCTCACGCACATCCACATCGATTACGAGACTCTGAAATGACCAGTGGACTACCTGCCAGTGCACAAGAGTCTGGCTGTGCATCTGTTCACCTGACAGAAGAAGAGATGCACAGACAGTAGATTGTGTACATATGTGTGCGTGTGTGAAAGACATGGGCAGGTGGAGGCCGGTTTGGTTGCCTTAATGACCATCTTGGCTAAGTAGCAGCCAAAGCAACACTTTTTTCCTCTCTGATGGAAGATGTTGAAACTCCTCGTCCCTGCTGTTGACGAAGCCATGGATTCATTTCTCTGGCATCTTTTTTTTTCAGCTTTTAATTTGACTTGTTTTTAGTCTTTTTAGCATTAAAACGTCTCCTGCACCAGCCTCAAAATGGTCTGAAACTGGAGAACGACGTGTTAGAAGTTAAAAAGAGTCGGGTGGACATGTGCTCCATCGTGGCAGTGTTTGAGCACAGTGCATAAACTCTTATGTGTTCTGTAAAAATACTCAGAAACCCCTCAAGTTGAACACCTCGTCTTATTTTGTTTTTAGTAGTTAAAACAACACAGGTAGTTTATGTCCTCAGGTGGACGTTGTTGTAAATCCAGAACCATGCAGCACATTTAGTTTGTCTTCAGGTTGTGACTGCAGTGGAAAAGCTGTGAATGGACCAGAGACAGTCGGCTCAGTCTGTCCACGTCGTACGTTTGAGACGTTTTTATTCAGTCAGTAGTGATGTGGCTTTGTCTGTGTCTCTGTGGGTCTGTCTGAGGCTTTTTACACGCTTCAAACGGTGGGGGGTGAACATGTTAACTCTTTTTGTTTATCTAATTACACTTTTTGTAAGTTTTTAACTCCACTGCAACTTGAACCTCAGTGCAGGTGACCATCTGCTTCCTCATGGAGTTTAAACACAACCGTTCATTGTTTCAGGCACAACTTGTCCTTTTTAACCTGGACCCATAAAGCAGTCACAGAATGTGGTCAGGACAGGATGAGAGAAGCTTTTTGTTTTTAATCCTAGTTATTTCACCACTGAAGAGTTTTGCAGTAAAAGCTAGTTTCTCACTGAGCTGCGACGAGCTGGAGACGAGTTGGCAACTCTGAATTAGTAGAAAAACAAGAAATTTTCAGTCTCACTGAATTCTGTGTTTATGAGCACAGAGTCACGTTTTGAGCAACCAATTTATACATCGCAGGTTATTTCTGTGAGCACAGATTAAAACCTATACTCCTTTGCCTACCTCAAGCAGTTTTATAGTCACCTGAGCCACCGCCCTCCACTTTAGGATTTGATCAACTGGATTAAACTTTAGAAATAAAGAAAAGGCAGGTTTGGACACTTGAAAAGCTGAATGCCAGAAAGCAGCTGTTCAGTCAGTTTTGACACTGCCACACATTGGGTCGTCTTTAGTTGAGAGTGCTGAGTCGGCTGTAGATTTCTTCTTTTTGTAACAAAAGATTTTGTCTGAAGATGCCTGGAAATCATAGTGTCTCACGTGTATTCATCTTCTGCTGTGTTCACAAAGTGTACAAAGACAACAGTTTTTGAGAGAATATTAAACAGATTTATTGAACATATTAAAAACTACAAACTTCTGCATCTCGCACAAGCAACCCTGCAAATGTTTTGAGACATTTTAGAGACTAGTGCCATTCTCCAGCTGGTCTCCAAGAATCTCAGCTCAGTGAGACGCTACATAAAGGACATTTTTTTTGTACAAAGTACAGTTAGTTTATTGTAGCACTAACCAGCTTGTGGAAACAAGTTTAGAGGCTTAAATGTGTTGATCTTTCTAACAGGCCCTTAAATTCTTTCTGTTCCAGCAGATGGTTAAAACTAAACGACTAAAAAAAGAAGCAAGCAGGCGTGGAGGATTATTTAGTTAACAATGACAAATGTAAAAAAGAAAAAACAAATGTGAAATAAAACAGTTTCATCTTTGAACCATCTGAAGATTTTAGGTAAAAGATGGACAAAATTTAGCCGGTTGCCTGACGGAAGCAGACGTATTTTTTTGTTTTTTGTTTCTTTTCCAGTTTTGTGGAGTGAGAGTTACGTTGAGAAAGATGTTGATGGATCTGCTGAACCGACCTGAACCCTGCAGGTTTTAAAGTAGAAAATCTGTGTGATAGACTGATACCAAGTGTTTTTGTGTAGTTTGCTGGGGGAATGGGTCTTAGCTGTAATGTGTTCATGTTTGTTCTGTTGTTGTGTCGTCCCAAAGAGCTGCTGTAGGCTCTCGGGCGATGATTTGTACAGAGGGACAGGGAACGCTTCACTCCGATAAGAATTCTGCTAAGATGTTTTTTTGGGGGGTTTTTTTCTGTCTGAATATATTTCACCTGTTTGCTTAAAAAAAGTGGTGGAGAAGCGAGTGTCTTATTGATGGTTGAACAGTTTTTCATTCAGTAAATTCAGATTTTTGTCCCCACCGGTCCAACAGGAGACGATGTACCGCAATGCATCTTTACTATGGACTCATGGGAAATATTTCTGTTCACGCCTATCTCGATACTCTTCAGTTGTAATGCCACTGTATTTGTGTATTTTAAATTTGTGTAAATAAATTAATAAGTACTTGTATGTGTGGATGAAATGAAACTGGTGAAGTTTAGACTAAAGATCATCTGAGGAATGGAGTTGTAGCGGTTTTGGTCAAACTGTGAAAATATCACAAAAGGAGCAGGTGTGGAGGATCATCACAAAATGTGATGACTCTAACCTACTACCACATCAGAGTTTACTGTAATATCTGTAAAGCCGAACATTGATCAGCTGCAGATGTACATCCAAAATTTATTCTGTTTATGAGACCTTTTGATTTAAAAATCAATGGATAAATTTAAAAGATACTGTTAAAACTCAGAAAATGTGTTGGATCAGTTGAAAGCTACCAGAACCAACTTTAAAATTCAGTTTCTGTTAAACCATTTAAAGACTTAAATAATAAAGTAAGAGTAAAAATGCCTTAATAGAAAATGACTGGTAAAAAAGTAATTCCACTGATAAACATACTTAAGTAAAAGTCATAAAACTGCTCATAATTGGTAAAATAAATTCAACTCCTTTCATGTTTCCTTTCAGTCAGATTTAAATTTATAACCTGTAACTAGGTGTTACATTTTTAAGCAAGGAAGTAAAAGTAACATTTTGATGTTTTGAATGTAACAAAATAAAAATTACAATTAAAATACTTGGTAAAATGATAAATTCTCACAAATTATTGTAACTAAGTAAATGTACTTAGTTATTATACTCCTAAGTAACCGGCTGATTCCAACCACCTCCAGGTTTTTGAAGGTCAGCTGACTGGCAGCCATCTTGAATCAAAGTGTAATCAGTTGTAGATGTTAACATTTGCCCAGGTGCTTCATGGGATGTTTTGGTAACAGACACAAGAATCATAGCGTGTTTTAAGGCCTTGTCACACTATAACATTTTAGACAACTTGTAAAAACAAAATTTCCACTAAATTACTAATAAAAGTTAGATATTTAATCAATTCATCATTACAGTATATATATTAATTCCATCTTTAACTTAGATGTCTAAAACGTCATAGTGTAACAGGACCTTTATCTGCAGGTGATCATTACAGGAAACATTTCCATCTGTCACTGCACTTCCTGTTTATGTAAAGAAACGGGAAGCTCTGTTAGAAGATGTAATACTTTTTTCCTTATAAATTGGAAAGTAAATCAGTGAGAATGCTTCAATGTTCGTCACTGAATCTGAAAGTTGTTAAAATAATCTGATGAAACAGTCGACCTTGTGACAAGTGAGATGCTGCAGAAAACCCAGGTAGCCCCTGGGACCGGTTCCATCAGCAGCAGGCTTTTTGCCAAAGTCTCGTCCGGCTCCGTCCCCCACCACACCAGCCTGAGACCACCATGCTTACTTTCTCTGTAAACAACACATAGGTTATGTAAAAATACAGAATCGCCTCTCCAGGATGTTCTTTTAGTTGTTTCCATTTTATATTAAAAAAATCACAGGGATGTCACAAATTTTAGATTTTTCAAAATTCTAACCTTCTGCTATTAAGAAACGCTGGGGAGGTGATACAGTTTTTGTTAGGGCGGCTGTGGCAGAGTGGTTAGGGGAGTCGCCGGTTCGATCCCCCGTTCCAGCTGTCTCAGTTGTTGTGTCCTTGGGCAAGACACTTCACCCCTGATGCCTCTGATGTGTGTCCCATCAGTGTATGAATGTGTTTGGCACTGATTAGTCTCCATAGTGATTGTGTATGTTATGTGTATGTTAGCTTTGTAGAGATCTAATAGAGTGTTGTGTGAAATGAGGTCACAGATTGTAGTGTGAAGCACTTTGAGTATCCTGGTTGAATAGAAAAACACTATATAAGTACAGTCCATTTACCATTTCTATAACCAGACTTATGTATAGAAAATGCAACAAAACAAATAGGAAACAAGTGGAGTCGATGTCTGTGACCAAACTGTAAGAATTCACCTAAAAGAAACAAAAGTCAAACAAAAGCCATTGTTAGTCAAACATATGAAGACTCTGAAGAAAATTTCCAGTTTGTGATGATTTGAGGTAGAAACACGATGAGATGGGATCAGGTACTTTTCTTATTGTATTAGTTGAAAAGATGTTTGGTGATGATTTGATAATAATAACCTATTTCCAGGCAAAGGATGTGAAAACTTTCTTTCAATAAAGAATGTTTTTTTTTTCCCACAAATCATTTTAATGAACTGATTCTTTTTTTAACTTTATTAGAAATTATTTTGGGATTATTTTGATATAATGGACATGGAGATGAAAAATAAAAAAGAAAAGGAGGGAAAGGAGATAGAAAGAAGCACAGAGAGAACACAAGACAAATCTGCCTCTACACCTGCAGAGAGAAAACAAATCAAAACAGAAAACCACAGCAACAAACAACGTGTGTGTAAATAATAATTATAACCTCACAGAAAAGTACATAAGTTTATATTATAAGTTTATAAAAAATGAATTTAGAGGCAACTGCAGTTCCAACAGAGTGTATCTGAGAAACACCTGGATCTGAACACCTGTGTGTTTGTACTTGTTTTTGTTACCTAGTTAGGACCATCTCTGGTAAACACACCTACCTTGTCAAGACCTGTATTCCTAATGGGAACCAAAGAGACTGGTCCTAATATGGTGGAACTCCATTTTTGGGTTGGGGGTTCGGTTTAGAACTAAGGTGTGAATTGAGTTTAGGTTAGTTTTAGGGTTGGTGGTCAGGGTTAGGCTGTAGAAATTACTGGAAATGAATGGAAGTCAACGAATGGTCCTAATAAGGAAAGAAGTACAAACCTGTGTGTGTGAGCATGTTTAAGGCTTCTCCATAGGAATAGCATATAATGTTGGTGAAATGTCCTGAAAACAGTCTGATTCTCAATCCACACGTAAATCTAAACATGTCTCCAGCCTGCTGAGAACAGCTGATGAAGAGTTCTGTTTATCTTCAGTTTGATCCACTTTTCATGACTCCATTCCCCCTTATTTCATTTAATAAACAAGCAGCTGCGACTGACTACAGTAAGTTTTTTATTGCCAGAAGTTTGGAATTTAAAAACATTGAAAAGATTTTTGAAGCGTCTTGTTTATCTTTTCTACAAAATGAATCAGTAGAAAGAACCTCAAAGTGACAACTCCATCATTTCTGCCTGGGCTTGTTTCATATTCTGCATCACTGAGTTTGTTGTGGTGATAACATAATGTAACCATCAGGTGGCGCTGTGGAGCAGTCTTTGTGCTGCAGACAAGTCAGTAACACAACAGGTCATCTGGAAACATGTAGCCTAAAAGCACAAATCAAGAAAACAAATAAAACCAGTTTAATTGGAGGGTGATGGAAAAGAAAATAAATCTGGTCATATAGGGTGAGTTGGAACAGCTGGACTGGGTGAAGAGAGAGGGGACATCTTTAGCCCACAGAGACAAACTTCCATCTAACAGTCAGAGCAGGACTCTCATCTGTTGGATTTGTTCCTGAAAGAGCCACCAATGTTCCTCTGGCTTGTAAAATAAATAGAAAGTGGAGCAACATTTACTGAGTCGACACTGTTTTCAACAAACTGTTCAGATTTTGGAACAGCAGCACAAACCTGCACCTGTTAAAACATTTCACAAAGCTGATTTCAAAACCATTTCTTTTGAACAAGCTTGAAAAGGAGGATTTTAAGATCGTGTTGCAAAACATTTGAAAGTACAATTTCTCTAGTAATGACTTTCAATTTATTCATCATTTCTTCAGTTCTTTACAGATACTGCTGTGACAGGTTTTAATAACATGACATGCTTGGTTCTTTATTTAGAACTTCAATCAAAAGTAAAAGAAGCAGGTTAACCTACTAATTAACCTACTAGTTAATTCAACCTGAAGAGATGTTGGTTGCAATTTATTTAAATAAAATCTGAATACTTTTACCAATTACTGATGTTTGCTTATTTCTCTATATCTGTTATTAATTTATATTTTGATTCTCTTACAAGAAACGAGGAAACTTCACCTGCACTGTCCAGTATCCAGGTATTTATTTCACCGTCACACTGGTTGAGTTTTTGGCTACAAAGTCACTGAATAGTTTTGTTTTTAAAAAAGTTCAATTTTGTCTCACAAATCAGAAGTTAAAAAAGAAAATCTGATGAACAGAATTCTGTGTTTTTCCTGTACATCACTCATGCAGACTCCTGAAACTTCACTCACCAAGACCAAAACGACCATAGAATTCTTTTTTAAAACAAAATGGATTAAAAGCATTAAAATAAAGACATTGTACACAGAGGAGAGAGGTTATAAACAGCCTTAAAAGTGAAAATCTTCTCATCAATGAAAAGTTTAACTGGAAGATCAAGAGGGCTGCACGCAGCACGTCAGAAGGACGTTATAGTAACTGAGACGAGGAGTCAGAACCAGAATAACTGGTGTGAGGGACGAGCTGAGGGACAAGTAAAGAGACAAGTAGAGGTGATGAGGTAGAAGCATTCAAACTGATTTATGTTACTGATGCACAAAAGTTGCTTTTTCCAGCAGGAGGGCATCTCTCGAGGTGCACAAAGGACAAGAGGAATTTTTTTTTTCTCAAATAAGCGCTTAAATTAAATTAGAAGCTTCACTTCAATTAAATAAAGCACGCTCACACACAATATTCAAAATAAGTCATTTCAGAAAACCTGTTAAAATTCCTGCCAAATTTCTGGATTTTATTAATTTTCATTCTTGTTGATACAATTCTTGCTCACACAGAAATATGTCAGACTTCTATTAAAAACAAAGTCATATATATAAAGGTACGTATGCATAAAAAAGTTGCGTGCGCCAGGTTCTACGCACACGTCGGGATGTATCAAAACCAATGTTGTGTGAAATATAAGCTCATTTTTTACCTGCCGTGAGAATGTGCAGCAGCTATGCAAAGTATTTCAGTCGACAATTTTAACCCACAAAGTCATGAATCTGACCTGAGTTCACAGAAATATGAGTCTCTTCTTTTTTCTGGATATAAGGAGCGTCTGAACACAGTGTTAGACTATTTGTTTGAGCTTTTATTGTTTAAACCTGAACGATGAAACTGAACCTCATTTAACTTAAGACAAGAAAACACAGCAGCCTAAAAATGATCAAAACAACCTCAGTCCACTGGAAACTGTAAAGATTTGTTTATATAATCTATATATTTATTTAGATATAAAGATTTATTTTTGTCATGTCGATAAACAGAGACCACGCACCTGAGAGGCGCACACACAGCTGAGGAAAATAAAATGTGTGAATTGTCTAAGAAGCATTTTTATTCTAAGAAAAAAACTTGTCAGCTCAGCAGATTAATTCAGAACAGCTCACCTGTGATGATTCCTCAGGTCTACAAGATGCAGACAATAGATTTGTTCATGAAAAGAGCTGTGTAATTTGTGGAACAAAGTCAGCTGTTGTGCTGCAGGAGGACATCACAAGAAGAATATGGAGGCAGCGTGTTTTGGTATCAAAGCAAACTAATTACAGTCATTCAGGTATTTTACAGTAGATCCTGAGCAGATCTGAATGAGAGAATTCATGATTCTAAAATATAAATCTCTCACCACGGCACAAACTCGCTGAGCTGCGACTCTGTTCTTCATCAACTATTTCATGAATTAAGTACTAAGTTCTACGAAACTCATAGTTCCTCTGTGTTTACAGTCATGGAATTTTTTTGTGTTGTGCTCTTCTCTGAATTTGTCCATACGCCAACATTTAGTGTGAAAGCTGCACACTCCTTTATACATGAGGGCCCTGGTGTCATGAAGTCTGTGGGGAATCCCAAGGTGTTCCCAGGCCAGCTGAGAAACATAGTCCCTCCAGCGTGTCCTGGGTCTTCCTCTGGTCTCCTCCCAATGGGACGTGCCGGGAACACCTCACCAGGAAGACGTCCAGGAGGCATCCTAAACTGATGCCCAAACCACCTCAACTGGCTCCTCTTGATGTGGAGGAGCAGTGGCTCTACTCTGAGTCCCACCTGGATGACCGAGCTTCTCACCCTATCTCTAAGGGAGAACCCAGAAACCCTGCAGAAGAAACTCATTTCGGCCACCTGTATCCGCAATCTTGCTCTTTCGGTCACTACCCAAAGTTCGTGACCATAGATGAGGGTAGGAACATAGCTCGACTGGTAAATTGAGAGCTTTGCCTTCTGGCTCAGCTCTCGCTTCACCACAACAAATCGGTACAGCGCCAGCATCACTGCTGACTCAGCACCAATCTGCCTATCGATCTCCCGCTCCATTCTTCCCTCATTTGTGATGATACTTAAACTCCTCCACTTGGGGAAGGACCTCCTCCCCGACCCCAGAGAGAGCACCCTACCCCCCACTGGTCGTACAGGGACCTAACAGCCCATATCAAAGGGCTTGGCACCCCATACTCCCGGAGTACCCCCCACAAGACTCCGAGAGGGACACTGTCGAACGCCTTCTCCAAGTCCACAAAACACATGTAGACTGGTTGGGCGAACTCCTATGCACCCTCCAAGACCCTGCTGAGAGTGTAGAGCTGGTCCAGCGTTCCACGACCAGAACAAAAACCACTCTGCTCTTCCTGAATTCGAGATTCGACTATCCGGCGGACCCTCCTCTCCAGGACCCCCGAATAGACCTTACCGGGGAGGCTTAAAAGTGTGATTGTTACGGTATGTTTTATGAGTTCTAATATAAATCCGAACACCAATGAAGATTTAACAAGTTTATTGCAAATGTGAAAAGTGGACTGGAGCGGGTGACAGGCAGTCAG
>JARVJO010000096.1:1462757-1475359 GCA_031762555.1 Cynodonichthys magdalenae | reverse complement strand
ACATCATCCGCAAAAAGCAGAGATGCGATCCTAAGGTCACCAAAACGGATCCCCTCAACACCTTGGCTGCGCCTAGATATTCAGTCCATAAAAGTTATGAACAGAATCAGTGACAAAGGGCAACCTTGGCGGAGTCCAACTCTCACCGGAAACAAGTCCGACTTACTACCGACTTACTACTTCTCCTCTGCTCCATCAACAATAATGTCTAGCAGCAGGAACGTTTGGAATTTCCTGGAAAGGACTTGAACTGGCACCAGAAACACACAACTCTTGTGCGTTTTGAATGAAGACATGGTGCCGTTAATCACGCATAACTAAATTTGTGTGTTGTCCAGCGGTGTGTCAATACTTGCCCTGTGGGAGAACAGCAGCATGTTGCTTATACAGAATGTAATGAAAACATTTTTTAGCATTTTTTCATTTAAAAAAGTGTACATTCATATTTGACCCCATCCTTCCAAGCATATGGCTTGTATGCATGTGAAAATGTTGACAATTGTAAAGCACACCTAACTGAAATGCCTGAAGGACAGAACAGGGTTAAAGGTTAAAGGTCATGGCCGGACAGTTGGGGGAAAAAAATGAACAAGTAAGGCTTGTTTGGAAGGTTTAAAGGACAAATCCTCTTCTCTCAAAAAGAACATGGCATCAAGACCTAGGTTTGTCAATCTGAATGCAACACAAGACATCTAGAACAATGTCTTTGGACTCAGATTTTTACCCATAATTCAAAGCAGAATGTTTAGAGAAAACTGAACACTGAATCAGCTCAAAAACTTCATACCAGCTGTCAGCATGGTGGTGGAGGGCTGATGATTTGGGCTCCTTGCAGTCATTGAGTGTACCATGAACTCCTCTGAAGGAAATTCTGTAACTGCAGTATTGTACTTTATACTATCTGATTATTGCAAGTAAGGCTAAAACAGACAGAGTTGGTGTGTGTGTTATCGATATGTGCTTTTTGTCTGTATAAACAAAAGTTAGTTATGTTCTGATGTAAAATGTAACACCTCCAGGGGTGTAACCAGGAAGAGATTATAATGTTGAAGAAATTAAGTGTTTTTAGAAGTTGTTAGTTTTGCAGGCTCTGGTAGATCCAGTCTGCTGGGCTGTTTTGTTTGGATTTAGCCCAAGGTCTTACGCTGAAGCTTGTGCTGTGCTGTACCTGATTGGAGTCAGAGATGAAAATAAAGTTTTTGAGACTAATCCAGTGGATTCCTGCATTTCTTCAGACATACCATTTTGAAAATCACACATTATTCTACAATTTGGTGACCCCGACATGATGGATGATCTTGAATAAGCAGAGAACATTGGATTTTATTTTTGTCTGTTGAAGAACCTGAGAAGATTTTTAAAACATCAACTGCTGAGAGTGAGTACAGAAAAGCTGAGAGGAGAGATCAACATGGAGAAGAGATGGAAGCTGAGAGTCAAACCGTATGGAACTCTCTTCATGCCAGACCAAAAAAATCTTTCAGGAAGGATTCAGCTCTTAGATGACAATGAATGGCCAGAATTGCAGAAAATAATTTTTCTCCACCAGTAAAGAGAAGAAAGCAGCAACAAGCTGGAATCAAAACAACTGAAAACCGCCAGATAAATGAAGAAACAGATTCACAGCACTGGAAGAAACTGAGTCTGAATAAAGTTAATTTTCTTATCTCAGAGAGGGACCTGAGACCAGGTTCAGCTCGAGGCCAAAGCAAGTCCAAAGACAGACTTTCAAAAATCAAGAAATGCTGATTATCACAGATAAACTGGTGAATGAGATCAGAGGCTTCAGGAACAAGAAGAAAGTCAAAGTTCTGAGTTTTGTTGTTAAAGTGTCTGACCTAACAGAGAAGATTCTGGAAATCGCATCTGAGTTTCCAGCCCTGAAGACTCTCATCATTCATAAAGGAAGTGATGAAGTTATGAATCGACAGTCAGAAATTCTGAAGAAGGATTTCATGCAGTTCAGAATCTTGATATGGATGTGTTCATCAGTGGGCCCATCCCTACAGCCAAAGCAGGGGCTGAGAGATTCAGTAGACTGTTTGCCTATCATATCTATGTGGGCAACTTTGATCTCTTTTGGGAGAGAAGACATCTGTTCAAGTCTGATGGACTGACTTTGAATCAATGTGGAGCTGAGCTGTTAGCTTCAAACATGAAGTATTTCCTGAACCAAGTTCAGGCTGGAAACAACAGAAAACAGAATGATCAGCTGACGTCTGAGGCTGAAGGACAGCTGGAGCAAACTGAGACATTGGTGGAACACAACATACATAAGGTACAAGTGGTTGAAAAGGAGACGGCTGCAGAATTAGAACCACGGAGAGATGAGTTACTTCAAGCTGCTGAACCAGAAGAACAACTGGATTCATCAACATCACAAACAGAAGAACCAGAAAATAGGTTCCCTCAAGCTACACTTGGAGAACAACTGAACACCTCTTCTACTTCTCCAACAGAGAAACCCAAACCATCAACCGAGAACAGAGGATGGGATGAAAAATGAGGACCTTGTTGAATGAGAAAAAGAGCGTTTGGATTATCGCACAAAGTTACAGAACCTTTGGGCAAAGAATAAAAAAAAATGGACAGAAAAGAAGAAACAAGAGTGTAAAGAGAGCATTATGAGTCTTAATTCTGTGGAAGGAGAGGAGCTACAAGAGTGGAAAAAGTTACAAGAGTGGTCACACTGATGATGAATATTTTTATGTCTGGGAGGATTAAAAATTTAATTTCTGGGGTTGGGAAATATTTAGAAATATTCTGATCTGATAAATAGTTGTTTAAAATTCTCTTTATAAAGTCTACATAAAATTTCATTATAGTTTTGACATATTTTATATATGTCAAGTTAGGGGTAGGAGGAAATTTTGTAATTGATCAACTAAAGGTTTGATGCAGTTTTGTATTTTATACTTTCTGATCATTGCAAGTAAGGTTAAAACAAACAGAGTTGGTGTGTGTGATCAATGTTCTTTCTGTCCGTATAATCAAAATTTAGTTATGATCTGACGTCTGACGTGAAAGGTAACACCTCCAGGGGTGTAACCAGGAAAAGACTTAAGGGGTTAAAATGTTGAAGTTTAGAAGTGTTGTTGGGAAGTTGTTAGAGTGAATTGCAGTCTCTGCTTAGATTCAGTCTGCTGGACTGCTCTGTTTGTTTGGGTTTTGGCCCAAGGTCTTACGCTGACGTCTGTGCTGAGTGCTGTGCACTGTGAAACTGATTGGAGCAAATTGGTAATAACGTTTTTGAGAATAAATCTAAGTGGATTCCTACATTTATTCAGGCATACCATTTCAAACATTGCATTTATTTTTTCACCTCTGTAGACCAAAGGATTCTATCGGTCCGACAGCTGAAGATCGAACCAAACTGGGTCCAACAGAACAGCGATCCCAAACACAGCAGCTAATCTAAATCAACATTAGAGACAAAGAAAATAATCACAAATAAGCATATCAACATGATTTAAAGACTGTGGTGGGACTTTATCAGAAATAAACAGCTGAAAACCTTAGTTAACTTTAGCAATGTTGTAAAGAAGAGTGGGCCAAAATACTGACAACCACTGCTGTGGGTTATTGTTGCTACAGGTAGTTTTACAGGCTGATGAACTTATATTTTAGTTTAGTTTTTTTTAAATAACTAATAACACTGTGCACTATGGCACGTTTTACTTATTTTTCTTTAATTTTTTGATTATGTGACACATTACCTCCTGCTGCCAGTCTGTGACCTTACCTGGACTTCAGAGACACAAACATTAAATAAACACTAGATATATTTGAGGTTGTTTAAACTGAATTAGTGAGAACTGATGTTGCTTTTAAAGTGCCCGTGATATGCATGTTCAAATGCAAAAGAAAAAGAAAACATATTAATTTTTAAGAAACTTGGCATAAAACACATGATTTTACTCATTCTGCCACATAACTATCAAATTTTATTTTGAACTTTGCTCAGTGACACCAAAGGAGAACTCTTTAAGGAAGAAAATGTTTTTTGTGTATTAAAACAATAATATTTGAACTCTGACTTTTCTTCATCTCCCTGATAGACTCAAAGCAATCTAAAGAAACATCAGATTCATCTCTACAGTCTGTGTTGTTAGCTATAGCAACACTCTGCTCACATGGAGACATTCCCTTTGCATCACTTCCTGTTACTACATATGCAAACATCACAACTGTTCATCTCAGCAGTGTGAATTTTTTTTTTATCAGTATCTTTCTAAAAATGCATTCATATTTACTACCTAATTTTTTTTGTTTTTGTTTGCTGTTTGAGTAAATGATGTTTAAATATGCAAGATATATACAAGATTAAAGCTGCAGGTTTCTTCTGTTTCTCACAGTGAAGTTATCTGTTGTTTAAATTCAATGGTTTGTTATTGAATATCCATAAAATCTATATTCTGTCTTTCAATTTAACAGGGGACATAAGTGTAGGACCTCTTACCTGTGGGGAGAAATGTGACATCATCAAAGTAAGTGCTATTATTATTATTTTTTTCTGTTCAGTCACATTATTGTTGATCATGATTCCTGTGAGCAGAGCTTAAGGTGGCCTGTGATTTTTCTGGGATTAGTCTACTTCGCTGAATACTTCATCAACCAGGGCTTGGTGAGTTTTGCCCTCACATAATCTCAGATTAAATGAAGCTGTGCGAGTGAGCTGTTTAAACATAATAACATTACTGCGGGCTTCTAAAATATAAATTTGTTCTCTTTTAGATGGAACTCCTGTTTTTTCACAACATTACCCTGTCCCATGCAGAGCAGTATCGCTGGTTAGTTAACGTTACAACCAGTTCTGATGAAACTCCATAATTCTGTAGAGTTTTTCTGAGTTCGCTTTGTGTGCTCAGGTACCAGACTGTGTACCAGATTGGTGTGTTAGTGTCTCGATCCTCCCTCTACTGCGTGAAGATCAGGAAGCTGGGGATTTTTTCCATCCTTCAGGTGAGAAACAAAGCAAAGTGGAAAAGGTTTAAAGGGGCAATATCATGTAAAATCAGCTTTTTTGAGTTTTATATCTTGTTATAATGTTATCCTCTCATCAAAAACATGTCCAGTCTTACTTTGAACTCATTCATGCATGTTTGAGAAATCCTGGGCTGTTCTGAGGCAGTCAGGCAGGAGAGCAAAAACCGGTTGGGTCTAAAACCATCTTTTGGTTATATCTCCTCCCCTGGGCTGGGTCTAAGAACCAAGTTTCCGCATCACAGAGCACACCTGTCTGCCCTGCGAATCCTACAGGCTCTCAGCAGCAACAACTAGCAAACATTCGGTGAAAACTTTATCCGCTGAGCTCCAATACAAACCACTTCTCCCTCCAGTCCTTTTTAGATTTCAGATTCTTTTCAGATTTTCAGATCCTCCTCAAATAAAATTGAGGAAATGTATTTTCAGATGCCAAATGAACTACACAGAGCTTCCATATCGCAGCGCGCACCCCCCCGCGAAGCGGCAGGAGGTTCTTAAAAAGACGGAGACCAATTTCAAGGTGTTTAGAAACGGATAGGATGAGAAGTCAAGTTTATTTTCTATATAAACCGCATTTTAATAACCTAAAGGTGACATAGTTACTTTATTATGGTATAGAATTTAAATATATGCCTGAGAAACACATAATATTGCCCCTTTAATCTCGTACAGCAGGGCTTCATCTGGTAAAGGTTACCTTTCAGCTTGAGAGCAGCAGCAGTGAGAGATATAAAAAGAAATTTACTTCCAAAATACTGAGTCAAAGAGAACTTCTTCACTGAAAATGATACTTTTTTTGGTAAAATAAAGTGACGAGTGTCTTAATAAAACATAAGTTAATATTCATGTAAAATTTCAACACTTTGTTTTTTATATAACAAACACCTTAATAGATTGTCTTTCTTTGACAAAACATTTGTACTTTTGAAGATTATGTCTTTTAAACACCTACAGTATGTCTCACGCTTCTCTCTGCCCATCACAGACAATAAACGCCGTCTTCCTGCTGCTTGCTGTACGATTCCAGTTCCTTCCTTGTGTCTGGTTGGTGTTTTGCATCATCGTCTATGAGGGTCTGCTGGGCGGAGCTGCGTATGTGAACACTTTCCACTTCATCAGCAAGGAGGTAACACCGTCATTCTCTCAGGTGGTTTTACTTGTTTTGGTGTGGAAAAGAATAAATATCTGATAGGACAAACTTCATGCTTTATCCAGAATTTTGTGCAACCCCAAATCTGAAAAAGCTGGGATGTTGGGCAAAATGCAAATAAAATCAGAATGCAGTGACTTGCAAATTTTATAAATCCAGTTTTTTTTCACAGTGCAATATACAGTTGATCAACAGAGCTATTATGCAGTTGGGTTTTTGTATTAATCATTGCTTTGATTTTATGTTTCTAATATTTCTGTGTAATATTTTAGTAAGGCTTTTACTTGTGTTCATCCTGATGAGTGTGTTTTCTCTGGAACACAGACTGAAGACAGACACAGAGAGTTTGCCATGGCAATGGCCAGCGTAGGAGACAGTCTGGGCATCGCTCTGGCAGGACTTGTTGCTTTTCCAGTCCACGCATACTTCTGTTCATTGTGACAAAGCCCACAGCCTGAGCTACAGGAGGAGCAAGCAGCAGGAACACATCCACACATCTTTTGACTGTGGATGAAACCGGCAACATTAGAGGAGGTCACATGTTGTATGGCAAATAATTATAACTGTTAACAATTAACAAATGGACCAAATGCAGAATTCTACTTGTGCTGTTGTAAACGTTTTATATTGTACTTGTGTTAAAATAGTAAAGTACCTCAAATGAAATGGGTTAACCTCTGTCTGTATCTCAGAATAATTGTGTTCATGTGGTCTTTTTAAAAAGTTTTATGTAGAATTATCAGCTGATTATCAGTATTTCTTGATACAAACTGTTACGGGTGAACAATTTATATCTAAAAACTTTATGATTTTATACGTTGTTTGTCTTAGTGATTGTGTGTCAGATTTTTCACATAAATAAAAAACAGGGTTTTGACATTCCTGAGCTCACATTTTGGATTTTTATAACTTTTCAGTTTGCAAAATAATCTGAGGTCAACCACTAAAGCTTTAGTTCAGACAATAATTACAAAAGAGGTATTTAAACAAAGGCCCTATTATTTTACCATTTCTACTTATTCAGTGCTTCTCTCTGTAAATGTTGCAATGTCTTTCCTATGTACAGATTGTCACTAATGAGAAGAAGAAACCTTGGAAAATAAAGCTTTTACTTAACTATTCTTTTGTCTAAAGTCATTTATGATCTGCCTGTTTTTGTAGATATACATTTCCAAATAAATTAATTTGCCATTAAAATTACAACAAATAAATGCGTGATACTTTAAAGTAGGGATGTGGAAGTGTTCATAACATTCGTCAAGGATTAACTATTTATTTCAGCCTCCTCACTGAAGTTTCCACTCTGATGTCGCTCTTGAGCCAGAATGTGACGCAGACCGAGTTGAAGGCGGGGGCGACGCGCGTCTCCCTCACCGGAAGTGACCGCAGAGTCTGTTGAACAGCAGGACTGAACCGGTGGAGAGACACCGGGGGGCAGAGAGAGGAGCCGGCGAACGAAAGAACCAACGGTCTGCGGGATGAAACTCTGACGATTGTTAGTCACACGCCTGCTAACACGGTAATTACTCTCACGTTTCATCAGTTTACAAGTAAAACGTGTGGTTTGATTTGATGGTAGCGTAGTAGGCTAGCATGCTAACAAAGTTAGCTAAGCGGAGCTAAGTAGCGTTGACGCCGTATGAAGTTAGTTACGGGCCCTGGCAGGGCAAAAGCCATTAATCTACAACATTTTGTCATCTAACTTAAACATACTGCAAGTAGTTTGCAATGCTACCAAATATTGGTCGGTCTTCGGACGGAATTGGGCATATTTGCCTAGCTTTCAGGAGAACAAAATGGTTGGCTAAGTTGAATCAGTTGTTCTCTGACGACGTTTGCTGTGCTAACATGCTAAAAGTTAGCTTATGTTAAACTACGCCCCTAGGCCCAATATTTCTGACAAAAAAAACGTCAGTTCTCTGAAGTTCACTGTTATTAATAAGTTCGTTTATCTTTACGACTTTTATTGTTTAGATGCATTTGGAAATCAGATTGAAGTTCAGATTAAGTCATTAAATGCTAACACGATGTGTAGCTACTTGTTATAGTTCTGTTGAATTTTTGTTTCTTCACAGACTCTGAACACCACTGAAACTTCTTGAAGTCGACGGATCCTGTCTACTACTCCGTTGTGGCTATTGGTTCCACTGTTTGGTGGGAAAAGAGGGGAAAAAAACAGATACTCCGTGGGTCAGAAGAGGGTGGTAATAGTTGGTGTGAACAGATTTTTCTATGTGCGTGACAATGGGGGACATCAGTGACTTGGACCGTCAAATAGAGCAGCTCAGACGCTGTGAACTCATCAAGGAAAATGAAGTCAAAGCACTGTGTGCCAAAGCCAGGTAATAATGAGTTTACCTCCTTTCTACCACAGTAGACACTTCATTGTAGAGTTTTATCTCAAATTGTATGATGCATCGTTGTATATCAGTTTTTACTGCATATGCACACAGTTATCAAAATGCATTTATCGTGGAGCCCTTCTATTAGAAAAAACCTGTGTAATAACACTGTTATTTTGTAGCAACAATAATAGTAGTCATAAACAGCTATGTTAAAATGATAAAAAGTTGAAAGTAATCTTACTGTGTGGATTTTGCACGTTCTATTTGTCGAACAAATGCCCCACACTTTGGTAGATGTCTTCAGGTATGGTTCCACAATGTGTTGATTCAGACAATTGCAGACTCTAAATTGCCCTTATATGTGTGTTTGAGTGGGCATGTGAGGAATTGGTGACATGCCTGTGTGTACATTAGAGCCCCAAATACGTATTCTAGCATTCTCGAAGTCGTGTTAGAGAAGGCTGACATTTTTGAATTAATGGAGAATAGGAGTTCCTCTGTGGAGAAAAAGGGAAAGCTGGTGAAACTTTGCTGTAAAGGACTGCACTTCTCACATTAAAAAACATCCAGAGACGAAATATTATGTTTTTCTGACTGCGTGGGGTGAGAAGGGAGAAATGAGACCAGTTGGGCATGTTGTCGTTTTGCCCTCTGCAGACCTCCAAGTGGTGCTCCTTTAAAACAAATCCCCTCATTGTTTTGATTCAGAACACACCAAAACTGAGTAAACTAATGACAAAACACTGAACTCAGTCTTGTTCTCACTGTCTCTCCATCGCCACCAAACTCTGTTTAACTTTAGCGTCTTTTTATTTCTTTTTCCTGTAGATTTATTTTTCCTGCTTGACAAAAAGCCTCAGTCAGAAACAAGGTCTGGGGGTTTATATTTTTTGTTTCCCGTTACCTACAGCTGCAACACGCTTCAAATAGGATAATTATTTTCAGGAACAAAAAAAGTTGTGGGTACTACTTATACCTCTGTTTGTTTTTACGTGGCTTTTCAATATCTCAGAGTGGCTGTGTCTTCCCAGCTAGAGTGATTAAAATAGGTCATGTGAATCTATCATGTAACATACTATACCGCATCAGGTTGGAAGGCCTCATTCATAGAACATTCCTAAATATTTTTATAAATGTGATACATTTTACATTACTATCTAACAAAATATTTATCTGAACAGCATTATTTTACCCCACAAATATATGGAGGTGACAGATGGCATCAAGCCAACTTTGAGAATCAGTATATTGTTTTTGTGTCGTCCGTTTTTTTATTTAAAAAACACATTTAAGGGCATTTTGTTTAGGTTTTGTGTTTGAAGTAAGTTTTTAATACACCATCTTGTTTTCTATAACACAAAACAGGGCTTTTGTTAGTTGGAAAATGTGCCAGTGTGGCATATTAGAACCCTGGCCCTGTATTTATCAAACAAGAATGCTGTTAAGAATGGACTTACCGCAAATAAAAAATATATTCTTTGCTCAAAGCTGGGGTTAAAAGTCCGTTATCAAGTGAATCAGTCTCACTTTAAGCGAAATGTAGGACAGTGTCAGTCTCAGAGCAGTTTTTATTACATCTCAGAGCCTGAGCAAATGTTGAGTTTGCACCCACCTCCTTGTCTCTCCGCTAAACTGCCCACAGAAAACATCCTCTTCATACGCACACACATGCCATACACACACACACTGCTTTGTTGTTGTTCACTCTGTCCGAAACACCTCCAACCCCCCTGCTCCATTCGTTATATCGTGTCTGACTAAAAACATTGTAATTTTCTCTCCATAAGCTGCTTTTAAGTCAACATTATGTGCAGTGGTATGTGTAATAGTTTTTTTTGTTTTATTTTTTGCATAACTAAACTTATTTCTACACTTTGTTTTAGTTACTCTGTGCATTATAACTGATAATCCCACTAAGGTGGTTGAACCCCAGCCCACTTGATGCAGTTTCTGCAGTGCCATGCAGAGATGAAGCTCTGGTGTTTGTGAATTATTTTTTGTGTCTGTGCTGTGATATGATCAGGAGTTGTTTGAAAACAGAAGCCTTAAGGGAGCTGCTTAGACTGCTGGAAAGGTATTCTGCTGGCAGAGTGAAAACACAGCGCGGTGTTCATGAATCTAAATCTGAGTCTGGATCTTTGTTTGTTTGTTATGAACTTGGGCCTGTCTCCATAGCAATGTGTTTGGCTGCTCAGCATTCAGCAACCTGTGATTTTTTTTTTTAGTCTCTCTGCAACAGGTCTTTAAAACTTTGACCAAAACCAACATGGAAAAGAATTAAATGCATGTTCATAAAAAGAAAATATTAGGAATCTATTGTAAATCATTTTAATACCATCAACGTTTTAGAGGTGTGTTATGATGAGATGTTTTTGGATCTGCGTATGATAAGAACTTTGAATGAAATTTAAGGTTTTTTTCTTTGAGAGGAACTTTATTACAGTCACAATTAAATATTCAACAAACTGGCATTTTCTTTACTCAAATCAGTTTTTTATTAATATTTGAAAGTGGGATGCTTATAGTTACCACAAATATAAATAAGACTTGGATCTCTTCAGTGTTTGGTGTTTAGATCTGTTAAAGGGGTTCTGCACAAGTGTCTTTTTTATTTTTTATATGATGAGACAAACTTCAGTTTATTATATGTAATATTTATATAACCTTGAATTGTAGTCTTATTTTAAGATTTAAGTACATTTAGCGGCTCTTAACAAAATGTATTTTGTGAGAAAATAAGCCGGAAGGGTGCTTGTGGTTGTAAAGGTACCAGACTCGTGGACCGGCTGGCATCCTTCCCATCAGAACATGGGCTTGTTGTGTAATACAAGTGTCCTGGATATATGTAGTCTGATCTGGACCACAAGACTATGATGGTGGTGCTGAGGAGATGTTGGAAAGTTGGGTCCCTAATTCTTTTTATAACTGGAGTATATTTGCAATTGTGCGATAGATTACTTTGGAGATGTAAAATAACGTGGATGAGCAAATCACACAGATTACTGAGGCCAGAAGGTCTCCCTGTAATCTGGATGTCAGGAGATGAAACGTGAGCTGCTTTTCTTCCCTGCTTGTTCGTGTTTGATCTCCTGACATAGAACAAGATGTCGCTTATTGAATTATCTGGAGCAGAGAATTTTGTTTCATTGTATATTTATTAAATGACCAATTATGTAAATGTGTTTGTGCAAAAGATAATGCTTCCTATATTGTATCAATTAAATTCTCCTGTTTCTTCAAATGTCTATTTCTTCCGTGATACTGAAAGATAAACACAGTATATAACAGGTCAAAAAACTCAACCATCCAAATAAGCTTACATGGCTGTTGTTTTTAATCATTACTCATGAGTGGTTGATGGAGTATTTCTATTGTTTCACCACCCAAATGACAAACATATCAGCAGTTATTTATTTATTTTATGTCACAAGCTTTTTCTAATAGAATACCTAAGTTCAAGAACATTAATTTATATATCTGGTTGTATTTTCAGAGAAATTTTGGTTGAAGAAAGCAATGTCCAGAGAGTAGACTCTCCTGTCACAGTAAGTAACCTAAATGAGGAGTTGATTATAAAGTTTCCTAAATGAAAAGAGGCTAAATGTATCGTCTGTTTGTTTTTGTTTTTCAGGTGTGTGGTGATATACATGGTCAGTTCTATGACCTGAAAGAGCTCTTCAGAGTAAGTTTGTGTCTTTTTACGTAACATTAAGGTTAATCCCCTCATCTTTGACACAGTATGTTTGTTTACCTGTGATAGGGCCGTGTCTTTAAGCAACAGATAAACCCCACCAGAGGGCAATATTTTAAAGATTGTTGTAAGACTTTTTTATGATAAGGGTTTTACAGTTATGCATTCATGAGTTCAACCAACTGTACAGATAAATGACAGAATGTTCATCTTGTCCTGGGAATGCTTCAATTGTCAATCTGGAACTAAGGACATTAAACAAGGACTGTTCTAGGAACCAAATTTACCCACAGCTCCTACAGTGTGAACAGAAGGATAAATATAAGGCTCCTTTTAATGACTACAAAACAATAGGGGCGGCTGTGGCAGAGTGGTCTGGGGAGTCGTCCTGGAACCGGAAGGTTGCCGGTTCGATCCCCCGTTCCAGCTG
>JARVJO010000096.1:1422519-1445732 GCA_031762555.1 Cynodonichthys magdalenae | reverse complement strand
TTTTCATTAAGTAAACTTGATATTAATCTTTGATTTATCAAATGGTAATAACTTGTAGTTAAAAGAGAAATATAAAACGAATAATAGAAGATTATTATTTGTTATAAATGGATTAAAGAGAATAAAATGTCCATTAAAGACTAAAATGACCTTTAGGTCTAAACTCAGTATGAATAAGAGCAAAGTTCTGTCCCTCTTTTTGAGGAGGCCTTCGGAGACCAGGGCAAAGACAGGTGACCCTGTTTTACCCCTTGGGGTGACCACTACAATATGAAGAAACGAGTCTCTGCGCCTCAGTGGAGAGTTTTAATGACGTCTCATCATGTTGGCGATTTAAATTTTAAAATCATGAGGATGAGGCTGTTCCATTGGGCATGACCCAGCTCAAGGTGGACTGGACCGGGACAGTACCGATCGGTCTGTCAGCTCCCTCTGAAAAGCCCCTTTGGAACCAGCGTTAGCGCTGCGGCTGCTGCAGGCGCAGCTCGCGGCTCTTCTATGTGCGCCGCAGTGCCAAGCTGCAAATGGCTGATGCAGTCATTGTCATGGATCATAAAATCCCCTTTGTGTATAAATACACACCCTGAAATAAAACACTTTGTGTATAAATACACTATTTATTATATCCTCCAGTAAGGCTGAATTCATTTGTATTTTTGGCACAACTTTACGCATCCTTTATCTATCTGTGTCCATGTGGATGTAATCATTGTTAATCATGTGTGTCTGGTGTGAACAATAATCATTTTTACATCAACAGTTTCCCAGAATCACCTCTAAGTGTCGCCAATGGAACCAAAACCACGGAAACGTGCGTACGCCAGCCTTGGAGTTGGCGTGGGGCTGCGCACGTTTCCACGTTCATTTCACTTTTGATACATCCGGAGTTTGCATGGAAAATGACGTACGCAAGCTTTTTGTACGTACGCACTGTTGATATATGAGGCCCCTGGTCCTCGAGGGCTGCTGTCCTTCATGTTTGACTTGTTTCTCTGTTCCAACACACCTGACTTGCATAAATGGGTGATTGGCAAGTTTCTGAAGAACTTGAAGAAGTAAATCAATCACTGAATTGGGTGTGTTTAAGCAGGGGAAAAAGTAAACCATGCAGGATAGTAACTAAAGTATCAGGATTGGCCACCCCTGGAGTAGAGCCTTTTGCCCCCAGACTCTGGAACTCCTTGTTTTACTTTGTTTTTAGCCTATTAAATTGAACTTGTTGGTTTTTATGTGTGATTTTACTGAATTTATTTTATTGATGCTTTTAGTTCCTGTTTGTTTTTAATCAGTTTGTACAGAACTTTGGTCAAGGTTTTTAAATATGCTGCAAAAAATACAATTTACAAAGACACTGGTGTCACCAAGGTCTGGGTCTTCCCTCCTGAACCTGTTGCCTTTGTGACTCGAACATGGATAAGTGTTCAGCTTGTGATGGTTCATGTGTCTTTGACTGGTGATGGAAATTATGGCTCTTTCATGACAAAGTGTTGCTTCAAAATCACTTCAGGAAATGACCAGCAAATCTTTTTTTTGTTGTAACGCATGATGAGATGATTAAGACTTCCTTGTAATTATTTTCTTCACATTTGAATCAATGTTGTTTCAATTATGTTTCTCCTTTCCACATAGAAGCAGAACCACCATATGCACATGTTAAATAGTTTATACATGTATTGTTTTAATTGAAGCCCTTGTAAGCTCTGACTGATGGATGTTTGTGTTTTAGGAAACTGTGTGATCGTCAAACCGTCTGAGGTCAGCTCCGCCACAAACTGTCTGATAGCAGAGCTCATCCCCAAGTACCTGTCTCAGGTAAAGAGAGAGAGAAATCAGAGAGATTAATTTCAGTTTAGAGGTTTAATTTCATCCTGCTGTGTTGATTCCACAGGACTGTTATGCAGTAGCTCGTGGAGGAGCAGAAGAGACTCAGGCACTTCTGAAGAATCGATTCGACCATATCTTCTACACAGGTAAAAGCCTCAGTGAGCTTTGAGTTTCAGTGCTCTGTTACATGTTATGTTAAAAAGCTGTTTCACATGTGCACAGAGATCTTTGTGTTAGACACATCAAAACTATGTGATTTGTTTCTCTTCTAAGCTTTTCAACTTTGTCTTTCAGGTTCTCAGGCTGTGGCCCGATGCATTGCACAGGCAGCCCTGGTCCACTTGACACCAGTTACCTTGGAGCTGGGGGGCAAATGTCCTTGCCTCATATATGGGCATGTGAACATTGAAGCTGCTGCTTACCGCTTGGCTTGGGCCAAGTTTTTTAATGCAGGCCAAAGCTGCGTGGCTCCAGACTACGTGCTTTGCACCACCGCCACTCGGGACGCCCTGATCCCTGCGCTGATCAAAGTCCTAGAGAAGTTCTACACCAATGAGCCTCAGAAGAGTCCCGACTTTGCCCGCATCGTGTCGCCCCGACACTGGACTCGCCTGATAGAACTGCTCGGAAAGACCAAAGGGAAGGTTGTTGTGGGCGGAGAGAATGATGAGGAGGATAAATACATTGGTGGGTATTTTGTAATTAGTTACATATCAGCAGCTTTGACATTGACCAAACTGTGACGATTACTTGACCAGAGTCCACCACCCAAAGCTCCTACTTCTATTAAAATTGTGAGTTAAAATGAGGTATTTAATACATGACAAGATCATAGCAGCAGGGCACCTGTGTTTATCTTTGATAAACAAGTCTAATTATCAGGAGCAAGTCTTCTTTTAAACTTCCTTGTTGTTTTATACTGGATCCCCTTTTTGATGCAACTTAGGAAATTACTACCTGCAACACTGTAACTGTGATTTAAGAATGGTCTGAGAAATACAACAAGAAGTTGACTCCAGTCTCCAGATCTCACTTTGATCCAGTGTTTGTGGGATGTTCTGGACCAACAAGTTCAGCCAATGCAGGTTCCACCTAGTAATTTCTAGGACCTAAAGGAACTCTTGCTTACATATTGGAGTCAGATACCACAGCAGATATTTAATATATCACTTATTGTGCTGGCCTAGTGTTAGTAGTAGGATCATAAAGCACAATATTTATGACTAAACACATGACTTTATTTTGAAATACCCATTGTTTAGGTGAACGTTTGATTTAAATATCTCCTGTGTTTGTGTGTTTTCGTCAGGACCCACAGTAGTGGTAGACGTAACTGAAGACGATGCTTTAATGGCAGAGGAGATCTTCGGCCCCATTTTGCCTATCCTTACATTTGAGTCTCTGGAGGAAAGCATTGAGTTTGCCAACCATCAAGACAAACCTCTGGCCCTCTACATTTTCTCCGACGAATCTTCTGTAAGAACAAAGTACTATGAAAACTCCTGGTTAGCAGCTGCAAACACACAGACATTGATTTAGTCTTTTGTTTTTAAGGTGGTGAAAACAGTGCTGGAGAACACCAGCAGTGGAGGATTCTGCTCCAATGATGGGATCATCCATATGACCCTGCCTGGTCTACCTTTTGGAGGTGTAGGTAGGTGTTTAACTACTATGTTACTGTGAGCTCTGCCTACTTCAAACTGGATTAAAGGTGCTAAAATTTTCCATCAGCCATCATCTGTCCAACCACCATCGATTGATGATATATTTGTGTAAGTGGTTTTTGTTGTTGTTTGTAGTGGAAAACAATATTATTTGCCCAGGCAGAAACAACAAGTGATCCAAAATGATGCAAACGTAGTCCGTGAATGGCTGTCAGAATTTTATTGACACACACACACACGTCAAGTAACTTCCAGTATGTGTGTACCGAGGCAGTCTCAGATACACTTATTTATACAGAATGTTTATCAAACAGACAAATACGGTACCAGCTGGCGACGAGGGAAAGAGGACATTCGATAACATATCACAGCAAGAATGCAAACTCTTTAGCAGATCCTGTAAAACTCTTTGTCTGTGAGAAAACAGAAGATAATCAGTTAAGTTTTAGATGACATTTTAGGTCAGGAAAAAGAGGTCACTGACTCTTAGCCTGAGACGAATCAGAGATGTATAAATGTTTCAAATGTATAAATCATTTTTCTATCACGTTTGTTTCTATTAAGACGGCAATCTCAGTTGTACAACTGTTTACAGCTATTTATGGTCAAAATGAAAAGAAAGTCACTGATTACTTGGTTTTAAAACAGTTTGTCAAAACTTTTGACAAGACATAAAGCAGATCTGAGCAGCCAGCTCTGGGCTAAAATAAAAAGTCACAAACAAATTTATCAATTTGAGAAAAGATGTGATTATTTTCAGATATGTCTGTGTCCCATTAAGAGATACTATTGAATGCTGGAACCTGCTGGAACGGTATCTTTAAACATGTCTTGATGAACGGACTGTTAGTTGAGTTAGAAACATTAACCAGCTATGGCTTCATTGTTAGATAAAACCTCACAACCCCAATTCAAATGAAGTTGGGATGTTGTGTGAAACATAAATGTTCAAACAGATCCCTCTGGCAGCAGTGCATTAAAAACTGACATTATTTTCTAATGGGTATTACCACGTGGGCTCAGGAACACTTCAAAAAACCATTGTCGGTGAACACAGCTTGTCTCTACATCTACAAAGGAAAGTTAAAACTCTACCATGCAAAGACAAACCAGATATCAACAACAGCCAGAAACACAGCCCGCTTCTCTGGACCCAAGCTCATCTGTGATGGACTGACACAAAGTGGAAAAGTGTCCTGTTGATGATGAACTGAAGCGTATGCTTTTTAAATTGTTTTTGGAAATCATGAACATCATGTCCTCCAGGCCAAAGAGGAAAAGAACTGTCTTGATTGTTATCGGCACAAATTTCAAAAGCCATCATGTCCCGTAGTATGTGGGTGTATTACTGCTCATGGCATGGGTAACATGAACATCTGTGAAGACTGCATTAATTATAACAATCAATTAGGTTAAATGCAAATTAGCTACATTACACATAATTGGGCATAATAGTAAAAAAAAATATCAGTCAATCAAAATCAGTCAATATTATCTTGTAATGCTGAAATGGGACTTTAAAACTGAATTAGAACATATGTTTGTACAATTATTGTTTTCAAAACTGCCTCATACTGCACAGACTCAAAGACCAACAACCTTGGTGTGCGGTCTGTTCAGTTGCCACCTCAGACCAGAAACTGAGGAATATATATGTATTTTTTTTCCCAGGCAAAAACTTTCAGCCACTGAAAAGTCTGTAACCCACCAGTTGAGAAACACTGGTTTAAAGGCATAGTAATCTTGTTGTACGATTGGTGAAAAATTATGAATTTGAAGGGAAAAAAAAAAAAAGCAAAAAAAAAATATTGTTGATATTCAGGCTTTTATAAAATGGATATAATTTTGTGACTCCTAACTGACCTAAAACAAGAAAAGTTGAATGCTTTTGTGTTTGGTGTATGCAAACATCAGGTTTCAGCTGTATATTAAGAAGCCTCTCAGTGTGACATCAGGAGTTTAACTCGTCTCTCCTGCTCTCTGAATGTTCATGCAGGGGCCAGCGGGTGGGGCAGCTATCACGGCCGCTGGGGCTTCGAGGCGTTCAGTCACCGGCGGGCCTGCATGCTGCGTGGCTGGGCTTTGGAGCGATTCAACGGTCTGCGTTACCCCCCTTACACTGAAGACAAGTTAAAGTGGCTGCGCTGGACTACCTCAGCATCCAACAGGTGCTCCCTCATGTGATGAAATGTTTGTGGAGCTGTTTGACTTCTTCCTTGAGTTCGGATGACATTCTACTTCTACAAGGTCTGACAGCTTCATAGGGTCTAATAAACTGTTTGCCCACCTCCCCACAAAGGCTGAGAGCTCAGACTTTGTTTCGAGGTTAGGAGTATGTTAGGGCATTCCATCAAAATGTCAGTGTGGAGTCCCTCACAGGTGACTGTGAGGACTTCTTTGATTCTGTAACATGCTGGAAGAATGGAAAATGAGATGTTTATTAGTGTAATACTGTCACACTTTTCATTGTGCAAAGTTTATCTGTCACATTTAAGTTTGCATTTAGACATTTTTTTAATTTTCACCACAATTCATTTGTTTCTCTGTATTTTTCTTTTCTTGCTAAATCTAAAGTTTTGTTTTCTCATGTTGCACTGATTTTTGTGTTTAAATTATGTTTTCAAAATACTTTGGTCATCTGTTTATCTCAAAAACTCCAATTTAAATCCACTAAAACATGACTTTCAACCTTCAGCTGCTTTTCTTTTAAACTGCTTTCAAATATTTTTAAACCAGATTTCATTTATTTTGTAAAAGCCTAAATAAAAGGCTGAGCATGTGTCAGCCACAACTGCACTACATTTTAGGTCAAATACTGTAAAAATTACTGAATTATAGACATTTTTGGGCTTAAGGACAGTTTGCTCCCTTTGGAGGTTTCTCCAGGTGTGTCCCACTGAGATGAGACCTCAGGGCTGACCCAGAACTTATATCTTCTCTGGCCTGGGAACATCTTGGGGGTCTGGGTTTCTCTCCTAAATCTGTTGCCTCTGTGACCCGACCACAGGTAAAGGCCCTGTCACACTAAAATGTTTTAGACAACTTATACCAACTTATAAAAAGTCTGTCCAACACTAGATGGAATCGAGAAAAAATATTTTTTTGGACCTATATACATACTGTTATGCTTACAATTGGATTGTACAAATAGTCGACATGTCTAAAATGTTGGTGTGACAGCTAGGCCCTGGAGTTTCTCAAGGCTGATTGACTCACACACTTGTAAGGACAGGAAAAAACAAGCAGCTCTGATGTTCTTTCCCTGGCCAGGCCTGGGTGAAGGGTGGGTAAGTGCCCAGTGAGCAGGCTTCTACCCATGGGAGACCTGGTTGTACTTTACCCCAGTGAGCTATGGTTTTGCCTTCTTGTGGACCCTAAACCTACAGGAAGGACCATACAGGTCAGGTGTAATGGGCTATGGGCAGCAGTGGGGGAGGAAGCCGTGGTGCTCGGACCCTGGCTTACCAAAGCTGGCTCTTCGAATGTGAAATGTTACGTCTTTGGTGGGGAAGGATCCTGAGCTTGAGATACTCCAATCTATCTATCATCTGCTGCTTGTTTCAGTCAGGTCACAGTCAGCAGCTTCAGGGAGGCCCAGACATCTCTCCCTCCCCAGCATGTCCTGGGTCCTGATGTCTTCTCCCAGTTGGAGATGCTTCCCCAGGAGGGCGTTCAGTTTTCTTTACTTCTTGTTCCTCTCAATGTGCAAGAGTGTACTCTGTCTCTCCTGGATAACCAAACTTTGCACCCCCTCTCTAAGGGAGAGCCCAACTACCCTGCAGAAACTGGTGTAGGTTTAAGATCTATATGTAAAGATGTAATTTCTTCCAGATTGCATGGGAAAAAATCTGAAGCTTCAAAGATAAACCAAATAGTGACACATAGTGGTCATCTGCAGTAATAGCAGTCACAAACTTTCTTTAGATTTGAAACGGACTCATTTTTGGTGTCTGACTCATGAAGACTCAAACATTGTTCACATCTGTGGACGTTTGTCTTGCTTCAGCAGTGAAAGTGTCCCAACACTAGTTAATGGTTAAATTTTAAATGTTCTTTGCAAACACTTAGAATGTGTTGAGGGTGAGTCTCAGCTGTTACTTTATCAGCAATATCTGGAAAATTGACTAAATTCAGAATTTGTTTAGTTGCTTGTGGCTGCCATCTTGACTGGACAGACTCCAATAGTGAGTGAGTGAGTAGTAGATGTACAACCACTGATTACTCTGAAAGGTTCATGAAATTCATTTGCTTGTTCATGAGATCATTAACATACAGACAGGACTAAATTGGTAAAAATAAAGAAAATCCACTCAAAATAACTACATTTATTAGAAGTGAAAGATCCACCCCAGAGTTTTCAGAAGAGGCTTCAGACATCTATGTGGACGTTTCACACTAACAAACATGTAACAACAAATTGAATCGGCTCAAGAAGTTTCCTTCAGAACCAAGGAGGGTTAAAGTCAGCAGACATTGGATTTATTTGGTTGTGAATAAAAAGGTTCATTGATGACATGACCTTTAGTGTCGACAGTCTCCACTGTGTGTGTAGAGACCACAGAGTACTGAGGTGGGGGGCTGGTGTTGCTTTCAGGGCCCATCAGTCCAGCGTTCAGATCCCAGAGCAGCAGCTGTGGTGAGTTCAAGGTTCTGGTTTGTATGATGAGGGAGAGTTAGACCCGGGGGAGGCCTGGTCTGAGGCTGCAGACTCTGGTTGCAGTGAGGGACTGACGGCTGCTGCTGCTGGCTCTTTCTGAACCAGCTCTGGCTCATCCTGGCCTGCCTGGGGTGGGTGGACCAGAACCCGATCAATGATGCCAAAGTCCTGAGCCTCCATGGGGCTCATGTAGCGATCTCTTTCCATCACGCTCTCTGAAGTCAGAGGAAAAACAGGATGTCAGCTCTGAAGACTCCAGCTGGTATTTACCACATGAAAATAATTAAATCACCTGATCTCAAACCTACAACATTTATTCAACAAAAGAAAACTTTCTGTTAGGAAAGCAACACAAACTTTAGAAACGTTAACTTCAGATGTTGATATAAAAGACTAATTATTTGGAAACCTGTGTGTGAGAATAACCATAGAATTTTGTGTACATAATGTGAAACTGATGTAAAGATTTATAAAACAGCATTAGCATGATTAGCATGAACTGCTAATGAAAATTTTGGTGGTTCAAGTGTTTTAAAGCAACAACAATCTGCTTTGGAAATTGACCCATTCAGATAAATCTGGTCACAAATAAACTCGTCTCTAAATTCAAGAAGGGGGTCTCTGCAATCTCTAAGTAGTAGTTTCTTGTTTTGTGGGTGGAGTTTGCCCAAGACATGATTGGTCTGTTTGACTTTTGTATGCATAGTTTGTTAAAGATGTGATTGG
Source organism: Cynodonichthys magdalenae (assembly GCA_031762555.1). Lineage (NCBI taxonomy): Eukaryota > Metazoa > Chordata > Actinopteri > Cyprinodontiformes > Rivulidae > Cynodonichthys > Cynodonichthys magdalenae. The sequence goes on along the minus strand of JARVJO010000096.1, from coordinate 1,436,861 downwards.
TTGGATTGACTATTTTGGGTGGGGTTTGAAGAAGCTGGGGGCAGCTGGGAGTAGCTTGGTCAAAACGGCCAGGAACCACCTATGTATTTAAATATATAAATTCATTTTAGTCATAACTTGAAACAGGGAGGTGTTAACTGCACAGAATTTCACGCTGTACATGCAGAGTGACATGTAACAAAACGGCACTAGCCAGCCAGATCACTCTTTTGAATATGACCTAATATCAGTCATAAATTGAGACAAGAAGGTGCTTGCTGTACGAAATTTGAAGTCAATAAATTATGTTTACAAGTTCACAACAATTTGAGTCATTGTTCTGTTTTAAACTGTACATAGACAGTTGATAAATTATATTTACATGTTCACAATCATTTTACTATTATCATTACTATCTCTTTTAAATTGCCACCCATGGCAGGTCAATCCGACCAATCACATTTACGACAAACTCTGCCTACACAACAAAAAACTCCCCCTATGTATTGCAGAGACCCCCTACTTGCTAAATTCAGGTTGTTTAAGAAGCTATCTACAACAGGTAAGATATTTATTACTCTTACACCCATTTCAAAATGGTCAAACTTTTTTCTAAATCAAAGGTTCTTAAAGTTGTTATTCAAAAGGTCCAAGTCTGAGAAGATCAACACTCTCTTTTTATTGCATGATGCTGAAAGGTTATGGAGCTAAATCAGTAACAGCTAACACTGACACTGACATTGAAAAAAAGATTTGGCATTGAAAAATAAAACATTGTAAAATAAAACATTGTCATTGAAAAATAAAACTGACATTGAAAAACCTATGATGATATTTTTATTTTAAGTTACAGATTTTTTTCAATGTAACAAGTTTTCCATGCCACTTCAAAGCTGGTACTATTTTGGCGTTAGGGGAAAAGGGGCTTAACCAAAGACTCCTTCAGGGACCTTCTGTTATTTCACGCTGCTTCTGAATCCACCTGCAGTTCACTGATGGAAGGTTCTGGTTCAAGTATCGCTCTTAAATCACAGGTAAGAGTCTTGTTCTTATGATTATTATTATTAGCTGTAGAAACACACAAGTGATTCAATTTTACTTTTAAAATTATTTAACTGGTGACTTATATTTGGAAGATGTGTGTTAGCCAGCTTAGCATGCTGCTAGCTAGCTTTGTTATATCACTAACACAGTCAAGACTAAAAATCTGACAGAAATTAAAATGTTAACTACTGCCTTGCAATGTAACCACTGTTCAGTTATATAGTTACTTTTGCACTTAGATTTAAGGTGGTTGCAGCTGTTGGCTAAATGTGAAATAAAAATATTGTAGATTTTTCAATGTCACTGTTTTATTTTTCAATGTCAATGTAAGCTGTTGCTGATTTAGCTCCATAAAAGGTAAGCATCAACACTCTTGTCCGTGTCTGTCAGCAAAATGACTTACGAACCATCTAAGTAGATTTAATGAAACTTTTAGAAAGTAACTACTGAGTGTAAATCCACAAATAAACCAAAATCAAAATGACAACCACCACTAAGAGAATGAAAAATCACTAGAACTCAGCAAATTTGACATATTAAGCTAAATTTAAGATTGTAGTAGCTGAGAGTCATTTACAACCTATTCTCTGAGTGCTGTGAGATCATGACCATCTCATGACCAAAACAGCTACAACTCTATCATTACAGAAGATAAGAATATCTTAGTGTAAAACTCCAGCATGAAATAAGGGGGATGATATGCTTTCCTTCATGAGGTGTTAATATTAAATTTACAACTAAATTAAAAGCTGTTTGCCCCAAATATTTTGCTTGTGTGCCTAACTCTAACTTATGACAGTAATGTAACTTAAACTCTTTTAACCTCATTACTTTTTATGTCTCAAAAAATATGATGCTTAAGTTTTCACACTTCAAACGACACATTCATATTAAATTAATTCAATTGAAAAAATAAAAAATAAATCCATTAAACTCAGTTTAAAGGCAACAACACATCAAAAAGATTGTGTTAAAAGCTACAAATACTGCTTCAATAAGCTGCTGAAACCAAAACATGTAAAGACTTTCACTCTTCATGACTCAGAGCAGCTTTGTGTTTGTAATGTTTTAGATCCTGTCTTTAAAATATACAACATATTTTAATATCTGTATTTAGAAAAGACTGTGCATATCTCTGCATACATTTAGCATTATAGTATTTGGGAGTTTATGACCATGTAGACAGAGGATAAAGAGCTGCAGAAACTCACCAATAGTTTCCAGTAACTGCCCCGTGTGTTTGGCGTAGATGTTGTTGATCTGTCTCTTCAGCTTCAGGATTTCCTCAGCCTGGATGGCGATGTCTGTAGCCTGACCCTGGATGCATAAAGTCTGAATTTTACATTTTGCTGTTCCATTTTGGACCCTGGACTTGTGTTGAAGGACCTACTTACCTTGGCACCACCCGATACCTGGTGCACCATGATGCGGGCGTTGGGCAGTGAATGCCTCATGCCTGTTGTACCTGCTGCGAGGAGCAGGCTGCCCATGCTGGCTGCCTGGCCCACACACCAGGTAGAGATGGGGTTAAGGATGTACTGCATCGTGTCATAAATGGCTAGGCCTGCTGTCACCACACCGCCTACATGAAGGAAAGAAGATTGTGGCTTTAGATGTGTTTCAGAAACATGGAGAACTATTTTCAATCAGAATTTAAATGCACCACCTCTTAAGCAGAAAAAACAATCGGAGATGGCATCTTTAAAATTGCTTCCATTTAAAGGAGTCAAATCTGCACATTTACAAATTTAAATTTCATTTATGAAAAACACTTTTTACAGGAGTATAGCAGTTTCAAGTAAAGATATCTTTTATATCCCCATGGGGTAATTTGTGTTACAGCCAGCAGGAAAAAAAAACATTTATCAACAATAAATACAGTAAATACTGTAAAAACTATCATGGTATAGGCATATCTACTACATATCTAACAAACTCACTCAGCAAGAAGTATTTAAACGAACCATAACAGCAGGTAATAATGAATTCTTAAATCTGTTGGTTCTACATCTTTTTAAAGCAAATTTTCTATTTTTTATTTAAAATTTAGAGTTTTGCTACCATTTTAATTTTTTGCTTTTGTTTTGGGATTTCTAGGTTGTTGGGGTTTTTTTGATAGTTTTAACAAACAGTTCAGTTTTAGCATCTTTAAGAGATTACAGCTGAGTCAACTTTGCATTCTTTAGAGAATTCAAATTTTTTGTAATTTCTGGGAACCTTTGGTTCTCGCGTTTGTAAGGAGTTTTCAAACTTTCTCAGTCTGCAACTAACTGCAAAAGAAGCTTCACTGCTGAATGTTTAAAGGGTTCAGGGAGTGAGAGTCTTACCAGGACTGTTGATGTACATGTGGATGGGCTTGTTGTTGCTTTCTGACTGCAGGAAGAGCAGCTGTGCGATAACCAGACTGGCTACAGAATCATCAATCTGACCAGAAAAGACAGGAACTTATTGAGAATGTTTTTTTTTTATTATTATTTTTAAAGCAACAGTCTGTATCCACAGAAACACGTACAGGACCCATGACACAGATGATCCTCTCTCTCAGCAGACGAGAGTAGATGTCATACGCTCGTTCTCCTCTCCCCTATACAAAGAGCAAATAAGAAATGTTATCTTTTTTTGTTTAGTCGTGTGTTGTGATCAAGTCTCAGCTACGACCACACTAAACTTTGGCACAATATATGTAAATATAACTGAATAATATCTGTTTGTATTTTCTAAGATCAGTTGGCCTAGCAGCCACCTTGAATTCTGTTTTAAAGGAGAAATTATTTCAGGTCCTGTTTCTCACCGTCTGCTCCACAACGATTGGTATCAAAGGACTCCTCCATACAGGACTGTGGTGGATGGACCTGAACCTGACCAAGTTCAACACATTCTAACACACACACACACACACACACACACACACACACACACACACACACACACACACACCAAAATCATGTTTAATTTTAAACAATCTGTGCTCATTTTACCAACAAACCTAATTCCAAAAAAGCTGGGGCGTTTTGTAAAATGTCAATAAAACAAAATTATTTGCAAATCTTTTAAACATATTTACTCACAGAGGAACATTGTTGAAACAATTTTTTAAACAAATTTCAGAAAATAATTTGGTGGCAGGAACACAAAAGGCAACCACTTCCTTTTACAAAGGGCTGTAAAAGTAAGCAGTACAAAAACAGCTGGAGTAGCATTTTACGAAAAACTGTCAGTAAGTTGGTTGCGTATGAAAAGAGCATTTCAGAGAAAAATAAATTAAGGATGGGCAGAGGTTTACCAGTTTAAAAAACTTGTAAATATGCAACAACAAAAAAAAGCAGCCATATTTAAATACCATTCAGAAACATTGTAGTCTTCTCTGAGTCAAAGCTCATTTAAAATAGACAGACAAAAAGGTCAGACAAATCAAAAATGTAAATTCTATTTGGAAATCACAAATGCCACAGCCTCTATACTAAAGAGAAGAGGAACTGTTTGCCTGTTATCAACACACAGACGCCTGCCTCTCTGATGATATATGGGTGCATTAGTGCCTATGACACATTTAGCTTTCACTGCATTATAGTTTTAAAACATTTGATCCCATCCCATTTGTAGTTAACAAAATAGATGCTGTCTAAAAATATATATTTTTTTAATTCACTGTTTAAATGAAGTTAGGATGTAATGACAAAGCGTTTATTTTTTAAAAACATTAACGCAAACTTTTTTAAGCTTACATCATGAACTTGTCCCCAGTCAGTGCTGTCGGTGTTTTTATTAGCAGGCTAAGCTAACAACGATACTGAGTTCTAAGAAATCCGTTCGTATGGCCTTGTTCTTATTGATAAACTGTTTTTAACAGGAAAATGTTTCGTTCGTACTCACTCGTAGTAGCATTGTGAAGAATTACACGTTTGATATTTTATCTCCCTCTGCGTTTAACCCCAGTTATGCCGGAAGAAATTACGGTTTGACCTATGACAAGATGTCGTCACTTCCGTCCTTTTAAAAACAGCAAAGGCGACTTGTGATAAGCCCATAGTCATATTTTATATTAACTTTATGAGGCTTTATGAAGCATTGAAGCTTTCCAGCTATTGTGTTGGAAAATAGTTTGTTTGTTCAAGCTTTAAGTGCTCATTACCGCCCCCTGCTGATAAAACAAGACATTTTCCTACTTTTTAATGCTTTAATTAAGTCTAAGTTTGCAAAACAGGTACAGAATTGACACCAACAAACACACATAACTCTTGATGAGGAACTACAACAAAAAAATGTTTCAAGTCCAGCATTGTCCGCCTTCCAAGAGACTGGATGAGAAAAGTCAACACACACACACTAAAAGTTAGAGATGTGGTTATACAGTAAAGGAGAACAGGCCAGTGTTGTATAAAGTACTACAAAGTGATACTTGAGTAAAAGTACAAGTATCTTACCAAAAAATTACTTTGGTAAAAGTTAAAGTCTCCTTTAGGAATATTGAGTAAAAGTCGTAAAGTATCTGATATATTTTGTACTTAAGTATTAAAAGTAAAAGTACTGATTTAAAATGAGCAGTTAGATTTTCCATAATGACATTTATTAGGTGACCTCCCCCAAAAAATGCAGAAAGGACTATGTCATATTAAAATAATTATTTGTTAAATTTAGAAGGCAGTAGTCTAGCTGTTTCAGTTTATATATATTATATCAAGGGTAACCAAACCTTTTCCCCAAAATGAAAATCTATCAGAGGGCTGTGGGCCAAATGCAATAATATAATTCATGAAATACAAATACTTCTGAAGTGCAGTTCTTTTATTTTTACTGATTAAGCTAACAGCCAGTGCAGGGGGCCACATTTTTGACTAATTGCAGTACAGCCCCTCATGTAGTCCTTGGGCCAATGAATGGAATGACGTTAGGTGGAATACATAGGACGACAAATTACAACCTAGTAACCATAGCAACTGCTGGTGGGCCAAATCAAATAGCTTGGTGGGCCAGTTTTGGCCCATGGCCCCCACTTTGGGCACCTCTGATATACTATACATATCTGCTGAAACATGCATCTTTGTACTAGGCTACATACTGTATGTCTGCTATGTCCTGCTGGAGTGTGACATGATTTCTTGGGTACAAACTAATACAATATCAGAAATTTATATATTTATACTTCACATTCAACCACAATTAAATTCACTCTATCTAGGAGGCACAATTTATATGGATGGTATTTATTATTTACAATAACAAGCTGGAATGAAAACAAGTATAAATGAAATAAAAACGTTCTACTTCTTGCCTTTTTTAAAAATGTAAGGAGTAGAAAGTACTGATAATTGTGTGAAAATGTAAGGAGTAGAAGTAAAAAGTAGGATGAAAAACAATTACTCAAGTAAAGTACAGATACCCAAAAATATCTCCTTAAGTACAGTAACAAAGTATTTGGACTTAGTTACTTTACAACTTTGAAACAGGCTATGACAAATTATATACATGTGTTTTTTAGGGATGCACCGATATGAAAATTTCAGCCGATATCGATATCCGATATAATTATTGCTGTTATGGCCGATAACCGATATTTACCAATAATACACAAACACACAAATTACAGTATATTATACATACACGCACAAACACACTTGGGTCTTTTCTTGATATCGTAACTAAACAACCAGACCTCTGACATGGCTCCCTACTTCAGCTATTCCTGGTGATGCAGCATCAATATTACTATCATGATCAAACAGATGCCGCTCAACCAACCATTTCGCCTCCCACCCAAAACAGAACACAAAGCTAAAATTGGGAAATCAATATCGGACGTTAAAATCGGCCCAGTTTTACATATTGGACCGATACCGATATCCTAAAAAATGACCAACATTGGCCGATACCGATATTAATGCCGATATATCATGCATCCCTAGTGTTTTTTTATAACCAACCTTACTATCCATTTCACTGCATCTTGTTCTTTGGAGGGTTTACTAGAAAGTTTCAAAATCAACAATAAAAAATTGCAAAAAATGGTTTGCTATTTCACCATTTACAACAGTATGTTATTTCATAATCCACACTTCAAAACCACGTTTTAACAACTCCTAGTTCTTTGAACAGATATAATAAACCACACGACATGCTAAAGACTTGCTTTAAACCAACCAATCTTAAAGGTTGTGCATAGCTCCATTTGTGTTTTTTTAATATATGGATTTTATTTTTCTATAAGAACTGCAAATAATTGAATTACATTTTTTACTGTAGTATACATAAAGAGAGTGGCAGGGATAGATAAGATATACCTTCAGCTTTAGGTAATAACCTAACAGAAACTAAAACATTCTTCTTCTTCTTCTATTATTATTATTATTATTATTATTGTTGTTGTTGTTGTCATCATGCTTATTTTTTATTTCCCAACTGATAAGAATAACTGAATACTTTTACTTCTTTATTCTTTGTGCAATATGCTGTATTTATTATATTAGAAATACCTTTAATTTTCTTTTGTCCACAGAGATCACATTGACCTGTGTGACGTTGTTTATGACCATATATGGTCACAGTATATGATAGGACTATACTATAAGAAGTCACACTAAGTTTTTAAGTTTTTAGGTCTACTTATTGAAAAGTTGTTTCTGGCGATTTTTACATTCTCTTATGTAAAAAAATTAACATTTGATCTTGACTGTTATTGCATGTGGTTACACAGTATAACTGGTACGCCTATCACATTTTCAGCATGTAATGCCCTTACACATGCACATTAGTAACTGTAAAAAGGTCAATACACATCAAACAAACACATTAAATAATATATTTTAATTATTAAAATAAACTACTTTATGAAATGAATAGGTTTTTAGGTCATTTGGACCAGCTTGTGAAAGATACAAATAGGTCTTTACAAGATGGCTGCCCAAAATCTTGCCTATCGCCATAGTGGCCATTCAGCGTGTCTCAGCGTTCAGGACCCACAAATATCATAAATACCTTTATATATTTTAACAGGACCTGTGTGCTGTTTATTTTGAAAGTTCCGGGCGGAAGTTGTACTGTACTCCAGCCTGGACTCTTTTGTGGGCCGGGTTGGTTCAGCCTCAGTGTCTGGGTGGTTCTGGACCCAATCATGTCAAACAGCAGCGCTCCTAGCAGCGCTTTAATCATCGCCCAGAAGGCAGTGAAGCAGCTGCGTCTGGAGGCCAGCGTCCGCCGGATAAAGGTGAACCAACTCTTTACTCTAACTTTAATATAACTTTAGTTCAACTTTAACCCGCTTCCGACCCTCGGGACAACCGTCCGCGCGGAGGCAACGCATCCTGCGCTGCGTGCGCGTGATCAGCTTATCTTCAATTTATGAACGCTTTTAACCAACTCTCTGCTGGATGGAATTTTTTTTTTTTACAACTTTAAAACAAAATTGTATTTATAAATTTGCAATATCAACATTTATGCTAAATTCATATTCTGAGTGAGTCCTCAAAGAAAACATTTAGTTATTATCGCCTGCTGCCCAAAGTGAAAGGTTGATGTTTTTTCCCATGTCTCTGTGTGAGTTAACAAAAACAAACAAACACGCTGGAGGGAATATGTTTCTCCAAAATGTCTGTATCCCAGATACTGAGCTGAGCTTAAGTTTGATGTGGTAGTAGCTGACAGTCATCCCTAACATTTACTCTTAGCTAACGGATTAAATACATCTCAACCGATCTCACGAACCACTGAACAGATGGTAATGAAACTGTCAGGAAATAGTCATTGGATGTTTTTTTTTAATCCTTTGGACTCACATATGTGCATCAGATGGCTGATGTCAGTCATCATTATTCAATGAAAAATGGCTAAAATATCTGTTTTACAGACACTGAGCTGAAGTTTAGTGTGGTAGTAGCTGACAGTCATCTCCTCAGAGTGCTAACAAATCAGAGAATGAACATTATTTACAGGAATGAACCAGAATGGTTATATTGCCGTCTCTCTCAAAATGATATCATGGTATAAAAGGCTTTTAGCTAAATGCATTCCCTCAAAGGATGTTAGGGCTTTTATCTCATACTAAAACAGAGCTTTAAAATTTTTTGGGTTGTTGGTATTTCCTCAGTTTTATTTCCTGGAACTGCCTTCAGCTGCAGCACAGTGATATCTTTGTTGATTGTGCTGCTGGGTGACTGCTTAGATTGTTCTGTTTCTGCTTATTTTAGAACGGAAGTATGATTCCCTGGTGGAAGATCCCAAAATAACAAGAAATCACAAGTTTCATCCAATCTGAGATTTTTTTTGTTGCAGTTTAAACAGTAAAACCAAACAGCAGACTCAGTTTTATTAAGTTGGGTTAATTTAAATCTAATTAAATTGACTGTGTTGCCAACAATCATGTTGACTCCAGGTTTAAATGAAACGTGGAAGAAACTTTGTCAGCACAGCAGCGAAAACTATTTAAAATATATTTGGAAAGACAGTCTGGTAGTTGACTACAAAAAGCAGCAATAAAAAGAGGAAGATGACGCTGCAATATCCGTGGATGCTGTGCAACAGTTGGTGTGGAAGAGTTGTGTAGAAACCACAACAGTGATGACTCTTTTTTTTTTTAGATTAGCACAGAAGTTTTAGATTATTTTTCATTTTGTTCTTTCAAATAAAAAAAAACTGCTTTAAAGTAAAATACAGGGAGTAAGGTTTCACTTTTATAAAGTTTGATAGATTGATAAAGACAAATGTAAGTTCTGCTTTTATGAGAGAAAGGGCCCTCTGCAGTCACTAAGTGGCAGAGGATTTTGTCTTAGAAATGCTCTCCGTCAGTCTGTTACGTTTCAGATAGCTTTAACTTTCACATAGAAAAGCTAAAATACACCAAACCTGGTATGAGTCATCCATGTTGCCTGCCCGACCATAGCATGTGGTCATATGACATAAACAAAGCCCCACCCCCTGACAACAGGAAGTGACTTTTTTTTTGGCTTGGAAAGCTCCATCTCTGACCCCTCTTGACCAGCAACAAATTGTGTCAGAACACAGATAATAAGTTGATCTCACTTGCTTTCAAGCACAAACACTTTATAGTGAAAGGTGTGGTCATGGTGGTGCAGCGAAATCAGACATCACACCATTGACATATGTTTGGTTCTCAATCCCAAATACCTCTACCAATCTGTACCAAATTCACTGAGGTCGATCCTAATCCACTCCACTACAGAAATGCAGTCCAATTTTTTGGGGCGTGGTCTAATTAGACATCACGCCGTTGACATACGGTTGGCTCTAAATATCACATACATAATTCGATCTGTGCATCATAAGGGAGACCTGCTCAACACGTTGGTGCAGATGTACTGTTATTATTATGCACTGTTCTGCTAAATAAATTAATTAATAATAAAAAACAATAGTTTGACAAGATCACTTTAGCCCCCCATTCGTCCGTCCATCGGTTGACCTCATGAGATTGTTTAAATAATGAAGGCCTGGGATGATTCCAACAAAACTGCTAACAGTTGGTCACTACTGAATGGCGACGGGGGACATCAGCGACGGCTGGCGTCGAGTTCTATCTTGTTCACTTTTGTGGTGTAGTTTGTTCATGGCGTGATTGGTTGGATTGACTCTTTGGGTGGGGTTTGAAGAACAGTGGGCAGCTGGGGAGACCTGTAGCTTGGTCGAAATGGTCAGAAAACACCTAATTTTTAAATTATAAATATTAATTTTATTCATAACTCAAGACAGGAAGGTGCTAGTCTCACAGTCAGTAAATTGTGTTTACGTGCTCACAATCATTTTATGTCAGTCATTGTTCTGTTCTAATCTATAAATAGATTCGATAAACTTTATTTATAGGTTCAAAATAATTTTACTACTTTCATTACTTCAGCTTTTAACCTTCCCCATTAGACAAGTCAACCCAACCAATCACAGTTTTGCCAAACTCCGCCCACCCAAGAACTGCCGAGAATATTCCAAAACCCTGCCAATCATAGTTAGGACAAATTCCGCCCACACTGAAGAACTCCACCAATTATGGTTAAGACAAACTACACCCACACAGACAAGAAACCGAGTTTATGAACTGCATAGATCCCTAATTGTTTTATGACAGAGTTCTAGTTGTTCAGTCAAACCATGAAAAATGTTATGAGTAATATGCTACATTAGGAGATGCCCCTCTCAGACTGTTTGTTGTGAAGGACTCTCAGCTACTACCACACCAGATATCATCTCAGTATCAGTAAAACTGAGTCACAGCAACCTTTGTGTTGGCTAATGTTGATGAGCTGTGGCAGCCATGTTTGATTGAACACCAAAATTGGGTCGTTTGTAGATGTACATCAAAGGTTTTAAGCAAAGATCATGTGTGATGATAAGTTGATGAAATTAATTGTTGTGAATCACTCTCAGCTACCACATCGAATTTTAGATCATGTTTTATAAAATAGACTAAATTATAGTTATTTTTGAGTTTTCTTTGAGTTTGTTAGGGTTAAAAACTAAAAACAGCAAAAGGCTAAAACCTAAAAACTACCAGAATGAGAGCTAATAGCAGTATGGTAGCTAAAATCTGAAATTATCACAAAAAGACATAAGTAGAGACACTTTGCTGAAGCAGATCTCAAAAAGAACTATAATTTTGAGATAATTAAAGAGATCTCTGTGTACATTGTAAATAAAGTCATCATTTAATCATTTTAAAATTTAAAAAACAAAAAGTCATAACACGTATCTCCTGAATGATCTGAAGGTTTTGATACATGATAGCTGAAAAAGCAGAAAGCATGCAGAAGTAGTTGAACTGCAGCATTATGAAGAAAGTCAAAAAACCCAGGAAAACAATAATCCATACAACTACTAAATGTTTCCTTCTCACCTGTTTTCTGAATGTTTACAGGTTTCTCAAGCTGCTGCAGAACTAAAGGCCTTCTGTTTGCAGAATGCTCACAAAGACCCTCTCCTGACCGGGGTACCCTCCAGTGATAACCCATTCAGGCCGCCCAAGTCATGTGCCCTTCTCTGAGGTGTGAGCACTGCTCTCTTTTTCAGCTCAGCATTCTTTAGATTCACCTTCAGTGTTTGCTTCTCCGCCTGTCTGATCACTTTTGTGACCCGCCATCAAAACACTGGAGAGTTTACAGATAGAGACCTAAAATTTGAAGTAGTAGCTGAGACTGGTCCTCAACGCATAATTTGAGCACCACAGATTTGAATGAAACTTTCATAAAATAACAATTGACTGTCGTACAATTGATAAACTTTTGAAGCCAAGCCAATTTAAGGTGGCTGCTAAAACCAACTCAACTCCAGAAACACAAAAATGACTAAAATTCAGTGCTACTGTCAAAAAACTTTGGTGTGGTGGTAGCTGAGAGTCAATTACATTACATTCTCCAAAGGCTACTTTGCCATTAACTGTTGGAGTTATTGAATTTTAATGAAACAAATCATTGGCTGAAGCAATGAACAAAAAAGTAACAATCAAACCAATTAAAGATGGTTACCAAAGCTAATCAACATTAGCCAACAGAAAAATGTCTAACTCAGTTAGGGTGAAATCTGATGTAGTTGCTGAGAGTCATTCGACTTGATATATTGCGTGAGATTGTGCTTATTGTTATTTTCAAGGTTCAATTTTAAGAGGAGGGGTTCAACTCTGTCATTTCTTATGTTAGTAGTCTCAAGCTTGTTTTAAGGATGCTCTAAACGCCATCCGATGTGACAAAGTTGGCTTTCGGTCACGTGGTTGCAAGACGTTGATTTTCAAACACACCTTCCATATTTCATGAGACACACGGCACAGAGCCCCTGGGAACGCCCCCCACCACCACAGGACATGTCACGGCACGGGTTGCTTTCTGTCGGGGTCTAAACTCCGTCCCTATATTCGACAATTTAGCCACAAATCTGTCCCAGAGCACCACACTTTTTGTTAGACTGACTCCTCCGTGTATGATGTCTGTGCTCTTTCCTTCCAACAGTTTTTGACCAACAAGAACAAAATAATGTGATTTTAAACTTTTACAACACTCAAACTTTTGGCCTTTAAAAAAAGTTTTAAAATTCTTCTGTGGGGAAGTTCTGTAAACAACTAAGGGACTGATTTGTCAAAGGTTTGCGTGTGTAAAAAGACGTGCAAAGCTGATTAACTAATCATGTGAACTGAGGATTGCAGGCTCAATCCATTCAGCGTGTTTGCCTTCATGAATCTGCAGAATATATGATGAATATCAAAGCACGCAAAATACTGGGAGGAGAAAATGCAAATATGATCATTTAGCACCACAGTGGAATCTATAACATCTAAAACTGGGTGCTGTTTTTGCATCTTATATTTAGCATCTTTGTAAGGCAGGTGTAAACTGGCTGAGGTCAAAGCCTGCTCCTCTCCTTCACTGCACTGTGTGAAAATAATAAAATAATAACTATCACACTTTAATAAATTAAACATCTAATTGCAGCTCAGCAGCTTAAAAAAAGTCAACATCACTTAGAAATGTTTGTAAAACAAGTACATCTCTGTGTTATCCTCTTTTTTTTAATTATTTCTAAGCCATGTACAAGAATCATGAAAATAAAACAAACACAGTCTAAAGTCTAAAATAAATGTTCTTTCTGTTTCCCCAGCCAATCTAGATTTTCCTATTCAAGATAGAAGTCTTTACTTTCCAAGAAAGTTTTCAGATGATATAGATAAGCAGCGACGCCCTTCAGCACGACTCCCACTGTACAACCACCGGGTGCAGCAGGAGATCTGAATGTGTGCTGGATGCCTGGCTGTGACGCGTTTTGGTTGACAAATCTTTCAAACTTTTAAAAATTCAATGTTAAAGCATCACATCAAATTTCAAAATAACTGTGCAACAAAAAAGTTTTTAACAAGTAAAAATTAAACGAATAAAACTGTTTTTGGCTGTTTTTTTGGTCAAGACCAGAAAGAACAGCTCTAGAGTTGAGGATTGGCAAGCCCTGTCCTGCAACTTTCTTACATCTCGATCATTTGCCTCCAGCCAGTAGGTGATAACCAGTAGCACACGCTAAATCCTTATTTTACTAAGGCACTCCCCAACATGTTAGCACCTGTTATTATTTGCGCACGCAATCTTAGTAAGCCCCCGCCCAACATGCTTACTAATAGTATCACAATTTTTTTGTTTGCCCAGCAATTTAGTGCTCCTAGTTTGCCCAGCTCCTAGTAGACACTGTTTTCACCAGGGGCCTCATGTATCAACAGTGCGTACGCACAAAAAACGTGCGTCTGTCATTTTCCACGCAAAACTCCGGATGTATCAAAACAGAAATGAACGTGGAAATGTGCGCAGCCCCACGCCAACTCCAAGGCTGGCGTACGCACGTTTCTG